>JANHFM010001209.1:226854-238624 GCA_032468115.1 Grayia smithii
AGAAAATTCTTCGGCTCTTTTGAAGCTTCTTAGATGAGAAGAAAAACATCTTCAAAGAAAAACAAGAAAGTCCAGTTGCCTCTTGAAAAAGCACCTTTGGGACAACCAGGACGTGGATGACTGAGAATCTCTGTAGACATTTGCCATATAGGAAGAATATCTGTCCATATACTACTACAATTCTCTTTCTTGTAATCTTGAACTGGCCAAAATGGTACACCCTAGGGCAAAACAAGATACCTCAAATGGGCTAACTTTTAGAATGCATCCAAAATCTGGGATCCATGATTTCCATAGAACTGAAATTTGGCAAATTTTATACAACATTTTATGACATAAAAATTAACATCAAACAGTAATACAAAATATCATAAAACATTTCCAGGGCTTCCTGTATGACTGTGCTCTACACTTTAACATGGGCTATTTTCAAGGCAGATATATATCTCTGAATGTATCCCAACTTTTCCAGTGAAGGCAACACATTAGTTCTGTCGTTGAAGGCATTGAGAAATCTAATAAGGAAATAACTCTGCAAGGATGACACAAGGGTGTCACATGTTGTCCAGTATATTACTATTAAAATTCTCCTGTTTGGTCTGTGTGTAACTTTAACTGGCCAATATTGTGCATCATATGGAACCATTTTTGAACCAAAGTACCTCAAATGGGATAACTTACAGAATGCATCCAAAACCTGAAACCCATGATTCCTGTGAAATTGAAATTTGGCACATTTTCTAAAACATTTCATGACCTAATACAAAATATAAAACATTTCCTGTGGTCTTGACTGGGCTTTCCAGTTCAATGTGGGGTATTTTCAAGGCAGATTCATCTCTGAATATTTCCCTGAATTTTTAAAAATGTTTCCTGTGAAGGCAGCGTATTAGAAGCTCTGCATACATTAGAAATAAAAAATATCTGAAATGATTGTGCTTTTGATTTTTAAATTTTCCTAGGCAAATTCAAATGTTTTAGAAATGTAACTATTTTTCATTTCTTTCCCCAAGTTCAAACCCAAGAGAATGGGGATTGGATTTCAAAGGATGTCTGGCATATTCCAGTCTGCTTCAGAGGTTCTATCTGCTAAGGAAGGAGATGACATTAATGTTGTAAAAGAGGAAATAGACTCAAACTGGAAGGAAGACAGCAGCTGTGGTCCCGAGCCTTTGGATATGGGTGACATTCTTGAGGATAAGGAGGAAATAACCAACAAAATATGCAAAAATGGTGTTGAATCCCCTGAAAAAAAAGGACAGCATGACACTGCTGAGGCTGTCACTTCCTTGGTGGTTAGTCATGAAAAGAGAAAACCTACTAAGAAACAGTTGCTGTTGGCAGAAGCAGCTAGGAAAGAATCTCAGAACATCTCTAAATTCTTCTCCATTCCCAAAGCAGGATGTAAAGCCAAAGCTTCAGAAATTGATTTGGCAGAAGAGAAAATCAACTGTCTCAATGAACTGCCTCAGTTTCCCTCCCAAAGAGCGTATGAAGAGAAAGTTGAACCTCAGGAAAATGATACTGTCTTTAAAGAAGAACTAACAAGTTCACCCTCCCAAAAAGAGCAGGAATCTAAGAATATAGAAGATATGCCTTTGAGCAGTCAAAGATTAGGGAAAGAGTACTCTGGATCAAGTTTTGAAAAGCTAAAGTAAGATATGTTTTTCTTTGCCTCTCAATTATTACCTTTTTTGAAGTTAGGATAGACAATGAGCAGTTGAATAGAAGCAGTGATTCAACTATAATTTCTCCAGTCAAATTTGAGATTGTAATATATCGGGCTGAATGAAGCAATTGAAATTAAGCATGTTGTTCATCCTGACACAGGTTGTACGAGTACAACTGAAGGTTAAAAAGCTAAATCTTAGCCTAGTATTTAGACTGAAATTGAGCAGAACGATAGCTCAGTATGTAGATATTGGAGATCTAAGTGTAGGCTAATTTCATACATTTCCTCTGTCTCCACAAAGATGTTAACATTATTCTTACAATATGTATTTGTTATACTTTTTTTCTTGAAGGGCTGAATCTTTGGTTGAAGAAGATATAACCAATGATTGTGAAAATCTTAATGGAAAAAGACCAGGATCAGCTGAGGTGAGTTATGTTTTATTAAAATTGTCTGTCTGTCTGTCTGTCCATCCATCCATACAGAGGGGGGCAGCATATCGAGGGATGGGTGTCATGCCCCCATCAGAGTCTGAATCTGTGGGGGAAGATGAGCTGGAACAAGAGCCGACAGAGAATGAGAGGGCAACTCTGTTGGCCTTGGAGGAAACTGGGGAAGGGCAGAGGCAGTCTGGGCAAGGCTTTTCAGGATTAGAAAGGCTTGCAGACAGGGAGGAGCAGGAGAGACAGAGCTCAGGCAAAGAGCAAAGACACCCCCTCCTGATCCTAGAGTACGCAGAGAAGAGAGAAGGCAAGAACAAATCAGACTGAGCTGGCTAGAGGGAGGAGAGTGTCCTGCCCCCTTCACAAGGCACACCTGAGGACTGAGATGTAAGGAAGTGCTGGTGGGAGAGGCATTTGTCAGGAACAAGCGTTGAATCTGTGGAGCCTTGTTTGCCAATGCCTGGAGACTATGTTTGGCTAAAAACTGGCTTATTGGACTGCTGGCCCTGGTTACTGTTTGCTAACCTGGCTTACTAGATTTCTGGCCCTGGTTACTGAACTACTCGCTGCCAGAGGCTGCTGAAGGTGCATGAGAGAGCTTTGCGCCAGGACTTGTAGTAAACATGGGGACGTTTGGGGGCAAAATTGGATCAATAAAGGGGAGTTTGACCTGTTCTCTGGCTGTGTTGCTTTGGTGCCACATCCCAGGTCATCACAGATGGGCCTGAGATTTGATGACAGGAATATAGGAGTGAAGGAATAGGAAGTAGCAAGTGAGATGATTTCTGTTTGCCTGAACTAATTCCCAAATGGCATTTGCAGCTAGGCCAACTAAGATTCAGGTGGCATTTTAATAAATTGATAAATACATGAAGCTTCATTCAAGAGAAGTCAGTTTCTTCTTTATAGCCAGAAACTGGCTGGCTGATTTAACTAATTAAATTAATTGGCCATGCATCTGAAATACATGACTGTGAATGAGGAAAGAGAGAAGAGAGACTGCATATATGTATACAGAAAAGAAAACACAGCAGCCAGAAAAATAATAAAAATAATCATCACCACAAATAGGATATTGAGTGGGTTGCTTCTAGAGTTTAATGCTAACAGTATATTGGTTTCATTGCATTGCATTTTAGTGATGCACAAATCAGTGTTAACATCACACTTGGGAACTGACATGCTTTTGGTTATTTTTGACTGTTCCTTTTTTTAATGAGTAATTAGTGTTCATTTATTTTTCTCGAACAAAGACTATCCTCTTTTGATCATGTAAATAGCAGAAAGTGGGCAGTGGCTAATATGACATACCTTGCCTTAGAAGATATGTAGTCAAAAAAAGTCTTTGTTAGTCTTGCTTTTGTTTGGCCCAAATTAAAGCAAAGGATCAAAGAGAGTAGAGGAAGAGATATGATTAGCACTGAAGATTTTGTGCTTGTTAATTTGTGTTCCTGGATATCTGTTTGATCCTTTGCTTCAGTCTATTAATGAGGATAGAACCAGGCTTCAGAAAAGTCATTATAATTTCCTTTGATGAGTGTATATCTTTGACATGCTGATGCATCTTCATTGAGAAATGTAGATAACAAAGGAATATTCTGTTACAGTGTTTTGCTAGGCCTGCCAAATTTCTATCTCCAGAAGTGTTCACTTTTCAGAAAGGTTTCCATTGTACCTTTGGTTTATAAAAGTTATTTAACAAGATATTACTGAGTTATTCCCAAAAGAAACTAGAACTAAAAAAAGCTGTTACACTTTTTTGATAATGACCTTCCTGATTAACTATATAATAAACCTTTGTATATCAGTAAGTGAAAATATAAGATATTTTTAAAAGAAACTGGTTTTGTGAACCTGCTTCTAGGCAATCAGTTTTATATTGCTGCTTCTTGTATCCATCAGTGTTGCTGATGGTTTTGTTTTAGAACTGCCATTTGATTTGGGCTGATCAATTAAGCAAAGCAAATCTTGTCATAACTGTATAGGATTAGTGAAATACCCATTGTGATAATTGCCCCCAAAATTTTTTTTGGTCATTTTTAACAAATATTTTTAGTAACATTAAAATGTGTTCTGCTTCACAGTAGTGTCTTAAATAATGAAAAACGAAGCTAAAATGCTGTTAAAAATAAAGTGTTCTGACATTTCTTAGAGTGTTTTTTTAAGTGATAAGGAAACCCTTTCCAGATGATTAACATATTTTTGGTTCATTTAAGATTAGCTTCATTGGGAGTGAGCTACATTGCTTTAGAAAGATTGGAGAAAGTAATGCTGTGGTAACTACAATGGATGGTCTGTAGTGGGATATGTGTGTCAGTAAAAATTATCCTGAAGTTCCATTTTGAGCTTACAGTATAAGAGCAATGATTTCTTAGCTTTTAATGTGAGTTCATCACAGCTATCTCCCTGCCAAGTTTGTGAATCCATGAAATCATTCCCCTTCTTTGTGACTTTTGCACATCCATATGTAAGCACACAAAAAGATATTTATTAGGTTCTAGAATTGTGAGTTGTTATAGAGAGACACCTTTTTCCATGTGGGAATAAGTTATTTGAGAAGAAGTGACTTCCTTTTTTCTTTTATGACTATGATAAGTACAAATGAAAATTCGGCTTTTACTCTGTGATCATGGCATTACTTAACATTTTTATAACTTTTTTTTTGCACTTTTGGTTTTGTCTTTTTCTCATCTTTTTCCCCCTCTCTTTATTTTAAATACTGAATTAGTTCTTGCTATTTTCCATCTTTTCTTCTTTTAAACTTTAATAAAAGGTAAAGGTTCCCCTCGCACATATGTGCTAGTCATTCCCGACTTTAGGGGGCAGTGCTCATCTCCGTTTCAAAGTCAAAGAGCCAGCGCTGTCCAAAGATGTCTCTGTGGTCATGTGGCCGGCATGACTAAACACCAAACGGGCACAGAACACTGTTACCTTCCCACCAAAGGTGGTTCCTATATTTCTACTTGCATTTTTTTTTTATGTTCTTTCAAACTGATAGGTTGGCAGAAGCTGGAACAAGTAATGGGAGCTCACCCGTTATGCGGCACTAGGGATTCAAACCACTGAACTGCCGACTTTTCGATCGACAGGCTCAGCTGAGCCACCATGTCAATTAAAACTTTAATAAAGATACAAAAATGTAATAAGGTGTTTTTTCCTTCTGCTTCTTGAATTAAGAAACCGGATCACATTATCATCTCTTGACACATGCAATGTTGTAGGTTTAAATTGTAAATCATATCAACAAAAAATATGTGTTTCTTGTATTTCAGGAAGGTTGCTTAGGTTTACCCATGTAAAGTTGCTTTAAAGGATTTCTGTTTCTGCCTTTCCAGGACCTGGAGAGCCCTGCTGAAAAGAGGCTACGGATGATGAACAAGTCCTCCATTTTGTCACAGTTAGAGGGGAAAGCTGGTAGGCTGGCAAAAAAAGTCACTTTTGACCCAAATTTATCACAGAATGATAAAGAAGGGACTACGAGAGCTGTCCAGCCACCTTCAAAAACATTGTCGCTTAAGGAAACAGCAGATATTGTTGTAAAATATTTGACTCCTTTCTACAAAAGTGGGAAATTTGCATCTAAGGTGAGTTATGAACTATTTAATTTCCTCTTCTTCCTCTGTTTGATTTATGTTTCCCTATCAGTTAAAGCCTACATGGTGACACAAAACTTATGTATGAAATTAAATGTTGTTGCAGAAGATATCTAAGGAAATGCGTAGGAAATAAAATTTCCACAGTCGTGTCATCTCAGTCCTTCTTACGATGGGGATGGGACATGGCTGGACAGTGCTGGACAAAGCCAAGCTTGTTGTTTTTTTTCCTGCCACTGTATTCCAGTGAAATAAGCACAGTACTTTCAAACAACAATTGTGTGTATGTAACTTGCTTTATTTAGGAGCAGACAGCACTGTCCTCCGTTTGTAATTTTTCTTTCTTTCCCCATTTCTTCCATCAATTTCTAACAAAACCCATTCAAGGAGAACAATATAAAATATGAGCAGTGTTTCAGGACAGGTAAGTAGTAGTAAGTAGAGACGTGCGAATTGTGATATCACACAAAAGGTTCGACCTTAGAACAAAACATTCTCCATTGCAGTAGAGGCACCATCCAGAAATGGGTTGTACTTGTATGTTGACCAAATAGACTGAGTTTGTCAAAGCTGTGTGGACCCGCCTCCTGTCACTGATCCCAGCCTTTGACTCAATCTTGACCAAGACAAGTCGTGGTTATTTTTGCTCCTAAACTTACCAAATTTTCCATTTCTGGATGTTCCTTTTCTGCAATTGAGACTCGAATACACACTGCCTTTTTTATTGCCCAGAGAGACCTGACAAGGCAGAGTGTGAATCCCAGCGTGAAGGGCTTTAGCCCGAGCCCGCTGAGGGCCACATGGCTACGTGGCAGAGCACCTGGAGGTGCTTGACTGGACAGTGGGCCTTTTGTTAGCCTTTTGAAGGAAGGTTTGCTGAGTGGCTGACAAGCCTCGCCGGCTTGCTAGAATCGCAATTTGACAGCTGAGGGGAATCCGGCTGTCAGGACTGCCCGATCTACCCGGAGCGCTCCTCTGCTTAGCGGAGAGCTGCCCACTGTCCTGCCTTGGTCTTCAGACCCATAAGGTACCCTTGTCCCTGCCTGTTTGCTGGGCATACCCCTGGAAGCAGAGGATCTGCGGGGAGGCTTGGAGTGGTGAGTTTGTCTCGATTGAACGGCACGGCTTTTAAAATGGCCAAAAATGGCATGGATGCAGCCTTTGAAGCCGCACTGACTTCAGCTGATTGAGCTTTGGTTCTCCTGGCCCCAGAGACTGGTGGTGTGGCGGATACCTCTGGACAGAGGTCCGCGGGCGGGAGAACAGCCTCAAATAGCGCTGAGCACCGCAGAAGCCATGGCAAAGCTTCCAAGGTGGCAGAGAAGGAGGCAGCATGAAGGCAGAAGGCTATAGTTAAAGAAATGGCCAAACCCTAGAAGAAAAAGGATTGCCTCAGGGATTTCCCTCAGCCTGAATCTGACAGGGCAGCTGCTTCCCGCCTTTTTGAATTGCAGCCATCATAGCTGCCTGAACATTTTGACAGCCTGCCTGCAGCTCAGTGGTCACCAGATGGCGCTGGTGAGCTGCTTTCAGCAAATTTGCCCAGCAGCAGAGATCTGCTTGCTGCAACTCTTCCTAGCAACAGGGAGCCTGTGCTAGAGCTTAGTGCCTGAAGACCTTTACAGGGCTGATCCCTGGCACCATGCTAGAAGGCAGAGGGCTGGAGTAGAGGTGACCTTTACCCCTACAGCTGCTGGCCTGCATTCAGGAGAAGCAGATGGGATTTTTGCCACCAAATGTGGGCGATTTGATCTCCTAGGCTATCCAACATGGGATTGCAGCTGGTATCCAACAATCCCACAGAGCTGTTTCTGGGAGGTCTAATTTCCCCCCTGTCCATGCATTACAATCCAGAGCCTCAGGTGTATGGAGTATCTTGTCCAACACAAGGGCATTACTCCCCTACATCCTCCCATCATTCCATAGTGTCAGATAAGAAACAGGTAAGGGAGCTAACCTTATCTGAGGATGAGGACATGCTTCCTGAGCAGCCTGCATTTGCAGGATTATTCAAACCAGCTTTATTTAAGTCCTTACTTTTTAAAACCAAGAAGTCCACTAACATGGGATCTTCTCAACCAGGGCGGGCCATACAACATCACAGCCGGATAGTACATCTTCCCTCTTCTCTGAGCCTGCTCTAGAAGCAGAGGTTCCTTCTCCACGGCTTTTTTTAGATGTTGTACAGAGGCAGTGGGCCACTCCAGCATCTGGGTCTAACCCTGGATTCCAAGGTTTTACATTGTGGGGCCGGAATTGGACAAGGCTCTCCAAGTGCCCTCTGTAGATGCCCCAGTGGCAGCCCTGGCGTCACCATCTGCGATCCCTGATGCACCCGGGGAGGCTCTACACCCTGAGGATAGAAGGGCAGAGTACTCTTTAAATAAGACCCACCAGGCCGCAGCCTGTGCCGTTAGGGCTTCAACGGCAGCCTCTTTCTTCAATAGGGCATCCCTTATTTGGATAAAGCAACTGCAGGACAGGATCCCAAGTGGGGATACTAGATCGCACTGGGACCTAAATAAATTCCAGGCTGCTCTTGAGTTGTCTGCAGATGCAACACTCAATGCTGCGAGATTTGCCTCAAAGGCCATCGCATCGAACATGACGTCCAGGAGACTCCTATGGCTCTGCCAGTGGCTGGCAGATGCCAAGCACAAATGGCGGCTGGCAGCAGCACCCTTCTCGGGAGACCAGCTCTTCGGGACTTCCCTGGACCTGCTCCCTGTGGAAACCAGGGACAAACGTAAGACCCCTTCCATCATTCTCCCGCAGTTTGGAGGCCGTCCATCAGCCTACTTCCATCAGCTGTCCTTTAGGGGGCAGGATAGTGGTGTCCAAGATCAAGGCACCCCTTCTACCAGAGGCAGGATCAGCCACAGGAAAGGACAGGTGGTTTTAGACAATTTCGGAATAGACAGCCCTTTCGAGGGGGAGGAAGCTGTGCTTTTAAGTGCCAAAAGTAACTGCATTGAGAGTGCTTCCATTGCTCCCTGGCGCCTTTCACCAGGCAATGGGAGCTAACAACATCTGATCAGTGGGTCTTGGAGACGGTCCGTTCGGGCCTCTCCATCAAATTTCTTTCTACACCCCCAAGGTTCTTTATTCGGTCGCATGTGTCAGGGCTTTTGGCGAAACGTGCCCTCATGGAAATGGCTATTCAACATCTACTTGAGATCCAAGCAATCCAGCCAGTTCCTGAGGATCAACGGGTTGGGATTCTATTCCATCCTTTTCGTAATTCCAAGGTCTTCAGTGGGGTATAGAGCGATTCTGGACCTCAAATGTGTGAACCGTTATGTCATCTACAAAAGGTTCAAGATGCAGTCTCTTCAGTCCATTTTGGACAGCGTGCAGGAAGGCGACTTCCTCACCTCTATTGATCTTACTGAAGCTTATCTTCATGTTCCCATTGGGCCAGAACACAGGCAGTTCCTTAGATTCTTTTTATAATGGTAGACACTATCAGTATGTGTATGTGGCTCTCCCATTTGGCTTGTCATCAGTGCCCAGAGCTATCACAAAATTGTTAGCCTCCTTAACTGCGCACCTTAGGGCTCTCCCTGTGCACGTCCAGTGTTATCTGGACGATATTTTGATCCAGTCCAACTCAGCCAGTCAGGCGATTGAGGACCTTAGGACCACCATTAGAGTACTTGAGGCTCATGGATTTTCCATAAACATTTTAGTCCTACTAACAGGCTACTCCATTTGGGAGTGGAGATTGATACACTGGAGTGCAGGGCTTATTTATCCCAAGAGCGGAGAGCGAACTTTGCAGAGCTGATTGGCAGAATCCGTGGAGAGCGGATGGTGTCTCTAAACATGCTCTCTCGGCTTCTGGGCAAGATGGTATCTTGCGTTGCTCTCGTGCCTTGGGCACGTTTCCATGCTAGGCCACTCCAGTGATTCCTTCTCCCTTTCCAGAGGACTGGCCGTTCTATCTGATATTCAGAGCCTCCAGTATGACCCCAAGATGAGTCATCATCTGCTTCATTTTTTTTTCTTGCATGCACTATTTGTTGGTAGGCTCATGTACCAAAATTTTTCCTTCTACATACAATGGGGTAACCAGTACAATTTTTCTAATGTTTAAGGTTTATTTCCCAAAAAATGGTTGCGACACACATAGAACCCTGTAATTCTGAGGTAGCGGTATTTACTTTTTACAGTCACAATTACTAATGTTAATACAGTTCCCTTAGATCTACCACAATATACCTTATTTCCCTTCCTCCTTTCCACTATTCTTCCCCTTTTAACAATTTTCTCTTGGTCTCTCCAAAACCTCTTAATGATTTTCTCCCTTCATCCCATTCTCTTGTCGTCGTCTTCTTTTTTTTTATTTTTATATTTATTATATCTTTTCTCCTGAATACTTTTTCTAACTTTTGAGTCCCTTACTTGCATAATTTGCCCCAAGTTTTTATCTAATCTTTTCCCATTTCCTTCTCTTCCCTTTGATTGATTCTTGTTTGGAAAATATTCCCCCCATGCATCCTTTTTTTGCCACTGATAATCCCAGTGTAATCATCTAACGTTTTAGCTTCAGTTCCTTTCCCTTCAATATTATTTTCTTGCTTCTTATTTATATTCTCTTTTTCCTGTTTAGTGTGTTCTAGCAAAGTTTCTAACTTTTTATTGCCCTTTATTGATTCACGCATGTTTTTAAGTATCTCAATTAATTCCTCACACATACAAAACTCCATATTGTCAATTAAAAAAATTATTGATATTTTAACTTATATTTAATTAAGATTTAAGTCCATATAGTCTCTTTTTTATTTCCAGATGATATCCAGTACAGATATTTGTCCAATCCACTCCAATTTAAAGCTTTATTTTCCACCTCCTTTAGAAGTCAAGATCAAGCAATTTAAGTAGAAACAAATACTCCTTAAAATTTCTCACAGCTCTTGTAGTGATCAAGGTCACTGTTGTTATTTCTTTCAATTTTCATGCCGGTTATTGCAGTGCTTTCTTTCCACCAGCAGATGTCTCTCTCCAATCCAGAATTCTCAGAACAACAAAGTATCCTCCTTGCAAAAGTATTTTAAATCCACATAGAAAATACTTTCTCTCAAATTTCTTTTCTTTTTATTGTTTTTAATTTCTCAAAATTCAGTTTTAAACCCAGTTGTAAAATTTCCTTTCTTGGGCTTTAATATTTTAACCTTCTCTTTGTTCTTCCTTCAAATTTCAAAACTCTCAAAATTATTTCAAATCCTCATTAAAAAGTACTTTCTCTTGGGTTTCTTTTTCTTGTATCAGTTTTAATTTCTCCAAATCCAATTTTAAATCCAAATATAAAATTTTCTTTACTACTTTCTTTAGTACTTTAACTTCCTCTTCGTTCTTCTTCCTCCATTAAAATTCCCAAGTGCCAATTAGCCGCTCGTTTCCTCGCCGGGACATCTTTTAAAGTTTTTTTTAAAAAATGTTTTTCCTTTTTTACCTGTGAGTTGGCCAGTCACTCATCTGGTATCAGTACTCTGTTCAAATACTGTTCCTGTATGAAATCTTATTCCAGTTGCCCCAGCTTCAAAGCGGTCATTTTTAATGGCCACCACCCCCGCCGCCAGTTCGAAGAGCTGCCTCCGATCTTTCAAGGAATTTATCTGTTCCTCTTGGTCATCTGAGGTGCCTCTCCTTCTTCACCATCCCTATGGGATGGTTCCAGCCCAAAGACCCCTTTGACAGCGGTTTGTCTGGCTGGATTTTCACAAGGCTCGTTGGAGCCTGCTATTTTGCAGCCAGTCTCGCCCCGACACTTCCAGTTTTTCAAGTGATCCTGAAAATATTAAAGGACTTATAGTAGACAGATTATTATATTCCATACATAGATCACAAATCTCTATTGCTTTATATTTTGAATATAATTACTAGTTATTCCTTAAATTGTGATAAATCAGTTTGATACCATTAGATCTGAATTATAATTTTATATATTTATATCTTGAAATTTTAATTTGTATCACTATTTTAGTTATTCATAGAACACAATCTTAATTGGTGAACTTCCAATTTTGATATATATCTTTTGAATAATTTGCTGAGTATAA
>JANHFM010001211.1:20425-33295 GCA_032468115.1 Grayia smithii
CCCAAATGACCTGTGATAAATTTGGAGTCACATAAAGAAATGAGGACCACTCTAGCCACAATCACTGATACAAAGAATATAGTAATTAACTATCTTCGGTGGAAATATTGTGACTTAGAATTAAAACAAACAGCTCCTCTCTTTTCTATACACTGCAAAAAAAAAACCTAGGAAAAATATCCCAGTATACCCAATCTATAGCTTTATTGCTGTTTGCATACCTAACAATATTGTTTGCATATCTAACAATATTGTTGCCTCAAGCAGTAGTTTAGATCACGGGTCTCCAACCTTGGCAACTTTACGACCTGTGGACTTCAACTTCCAGAATTCCTCAGCCAGCAAAGCAAATCTGGCTGAGGAATTCTGGGACTTGAAGTCCATAAGTCTTAAAGTTGCCAAGGTTTGAGACCCCTGGTTTAGATCATTCTCTGGAAATATTTGCATGTTAAAAGCTGAAACCAAACATGATTCCTGGCTATATGCCTCAAAGTCTTGTTCACAGCAGCATCCCAGAGTCAAGTAGCACTGGGAATATAGGTTCACTTAACAGCTGCTAGTTAATATCTATTTGCTACTGTAATTTTGTGCCTCCGCCTTGCTGCTAGTCATCTCTTCTTCTGTTTCCATTCATCTTTCCCAGTATTATATATTTCTCCAGAGACCTAGGTCTTTGCATAATGTGTCTAAAATAGGATAATTTGAACTTGGTCATTTGTGCTTTGAATGAGAATTCTAGATTGATTTGTTCTGTGCTGCCTCATTTTGGCAGCGGAGAGAGGGGGGGAATGTTCCTGGGAGGGATGAGCAAAGAATGCGGGTAGTATATGCCAAAAGTTAATCTCTCATCCCGGACTAATTTACTGGCAACAGTACAAATGGGACAGGTGACAGTTTGGCTTTTACTAAACCCAGACAAGTCATATATTTTGAGCCCTGCAATAGTGACCACCATGGGATGGAATTTACAGCACAATAACTATCTGCTCTGACTTCTGAAGCTTCCAAATGACTCACTGGTAGCTAGAATGCATTTATAGCACTCCAGAGACATGAGACACCATGTGTCTACTAGGCTTGAGGTTCTGATCAAGGATGCAGGGTGCTAATTCTAGATTTCACTGAAGAAACTACACTAAAGAAATGTCCCAAAGGTGCTTTTTCTAAAAGGCAACTAGACTTTATTGGTTTTTTTCTTTGAAAATATTTCACTTCTCATCCAAGAAGCTTCTTCAGTTCTGTTCCCACACCATTCAAAGGGTGTTCATCCCAGATTGTATAGCTAAAAGTCTGTAGAGATTCTCAGTTTTCCATTCCCCACTATCTGGTCAGAGCTGAAGAAGCTTCTTGGATGAGAAGCAAAATGTCTTCAAGGAAAAGAAAAAAAAATCCAAGAAAGTTCAGTTGCCTCCTGAAACACCACGTTTGGGACAACCATGACCTGGATGACTGAGAATTTCTACAGACTTTTAGCTATACAGTTTGGGATGACCACCCTTTGAATGGTGTGGAAATAGAAATGGATTTCCAGAGAAAAATTGCAGGCTTACAGGAACCAGGAGCACTACTTGGGTGATCCTGAGGACACAGAATACAAATCCTTCCATTCCCTACTATCCTGTCAGAGCTGAAGAAGCTTATTGGATGAGAAGTGAAATGTCTTCAAAGAAAAAACAAAAAAGTCCAGTTGCTTCCTGAAAAAGCATCTCTGGGAGAAATTTCTGAAGAAATCCACGAAGCTCCGAGTGTGCCAAGGACCCTAAAGATGATAAAAACTCTGTATCCAAACTGGCTTCAGACCCAGTTTATATTCTGAAACATCCCTAGTTGCCCTTTGTGCTGATCTTTATGAAGAACCATATAAAAAAGAATCTGTTCTTGTTGATATACTGATTTATGAGCAGCCTTTGATAACATCAAACGTGGCATTATTTAGGACTACTTGTGTAGGACAGATTTGGGGATACTAAATTACAGTGATTCAAGTTGTCCCTTAGAATCAGTTTGAGAAAGATGTTTGATGCCTTGGCTTTTTGTTTATTGCGCCTTGTAAGCATTTGTTTTACTCTCTATTTTTATCTATATAAAAATATCAGGGATTAAGGATGCATTCTCATTAATCTTTATATGTAGCATAGAAGACTATTTCTCCTTTACCTCCACAATAAAAAAACAAAACAAAACTTAGTTCAGGTTTTGCAACACTGTTTGAAAGTATCAACAGAGATATAAACCAGGTAAGATAAAGGAGACACAGGCATCTGGTACAAATCGCAATGACACCAAACCACAATGTGCATTCCCCCCTTCACGCCCTGACACTGAGATGAACTGGGATGCTCCATCAATTTCTAGAATGCATTTTATAATTGATGTTAAATATTGTAAGATGTTCTGAATGTTATATAAGCACTAGAAGGAATATATAAATATTTATATAATACATAAATCTGCATTCGCCCCCTGTCATGGAGAAAGAAGAAATGCAAATTGTAGTTCCAAATTATTGTATTTATGTCTTCTAGTGACAATTTTCTGTCAGATGCAGCTTTATTCCATATAGTATATGATAACAAGAGGAATGACTTCATGGGATTTTTTTTCCTGCTTAAACAGATAAATGTTTCTATTTGTAGGGGAAAAATCATACATTATAGAGGAGTGTCCATCCAAATGATTTGTTTTACTGGCTGTATGTATGAGTCATAATCTTATCTCTGAGGGGAAAAAAAAATCCCTCAGAAACACTGACAGAATCACTGAGCCTCAGATTTTTTTTTTTTTGAAGCCCTAACTTTCCATTTTGTCAAGAGTGTAATTAATATGGCAAAATGACATTAATCTTGATGCACGCTGAAGCAGCAGGAGTGAGTGTTGCCTTTCCAAAATAATTAAACTGTATAGCAAGAAATGAAAGAAGGGAATCTAACTTGAATAATTATATAAATCCTTCCCCTGAATTCTGAGTAAATAAATTAAGGGCTTTTTGATGAAGTTGTTTTAGGCATAACTTGACAGGAAAGGTGACTAAATTCTGTCTATCCTTCAAAAACTGAGAAGAAGGATTTAAAAAAAAAAAAAACTGGGAAAACAAAATTGTTTGGCTCCATCTTTCAGCTCACTCATTTTAATTCCTCCAGTCTATAATTTTTGGAAGACTTCTCTTCAGCATTCTATTCATTCTCCACATTCAAAGATTAGTAAAAGATGTGATGTTTGGAAACTCCTAAAGGCAGACTTTATGCAACATACTACTGAGAGGTCGAGTGCTTTAATTACAAGTTGCTCTCTGCCATTTGTTTCTTCACTTATGGATGGGTGCAGTGGTGGGTTGCTCCCGGTTCGGCTCGGTTCATGCGATCTGGTAGCGGTGATGTTGTGATGTCACTGAACCGGTTCTCCACAGCCAGGAGCTGGGCTTACGTGTTTTTTTCCTTGGAAAAAGCCTTGAAACAAGCACTCTGCGCCTGCGCAGAGTACTTGTTTTGAGGTTTTTTCAAGTAAAATAGTAAATGTGCATGTGCGGAGTGTGTGCACCGATCACACGCAAAGTGCGTGCATGAAGAGAACTGGTAGCAAAGGTAAGTAAAACCCACCCCTGGATGGGTGACATTGCTATACTTATAGCCTGAAGAAGTATAAACGAGCAGCAAGGAAGGTTGACAATGGCAAAATCAGTCAGTTTTTTAACATGAAGTAACATGAAGAGTTACTTCATGTTTGCAATTCTGCATGGAGTATTTCAGGTTTCAATTTGAAACACTTTAGGAAAAGTTAGCTAGAAGTGTATTGTCTTCTAGTATTCTGCATGCTTTGAAAATGATTTGGAGGACCAGCTTTAGAACTTGCATTGGCCCTGCACTTCTTTGCAGTTCATTAAAGCAGACCTTTTCCCAAAGATTTCTGCGTAAGCTTAAAAAAGATCTAGTTGTTTAACTCATTATATTTAATGTGACTCCTTAAAGCATCCACATATTTCTTCAAACTCTCTGTAAAACTGAAAAAGGATGGGATGCTTTAGAAAAGACAGCTTTTTTTTGGGGGGGGGGGGGCTTGCCTAAGATTGGAAGATTGTTCAGGCCACTTCAAGTTCATTCTCAAAGTACGTGTTGTGCTATGATTTTCATCCTGTGGGTTTATATTCCACAAATAAGAATACAAATTACGAGGTTGTGAAATACTGTAAAGATCCATCAAATACCAACAGTATCCTTGTTGTTTCATCTAGATTCTACACAGGGGAATCAAACTGGTGGCCCGTGGGCCAGATGCGCCAAGTGAAGGCCACACCCACCCCAGTTCTGTGAATGGGAAAATTGTCACGAAACATCATGTGATGGCAACGTGACGTGGTATGTTTGATACCACAGGTGTCTAGAAGTACTAGATCGAATATCTTTAGGCAGGAGTAGAGCATCTGTAGCTTTTCAGATATTGCTGAACAACTTTACTCATGGTGGCTGAGAATTTAGTAACATTTGAAAGCCAGATATTTCTTTGGATTTCTTACAGAAGCATAGATTTCAGTTGAACAGTAGGAGAAATATTTTGATAGTAAATAAGAATTCAATAATTGAATTAATTATTAATTCAATAATAATTGAATTAAGGTAGGAACTTGTATATTTGAAGATGCTCTTGCATTCTAATTCCTGCATCAAGTGAGAAGTTGGTTGCAATGCCCTAGAAGTTTTCCCTTCAATTCTACAACTTTTTTTCAGTTCCAGATAGTGTTCCTTGAACAAAATATAACTGTTTTCAAATGCCAAGTTGTTTAAACCCTGATGTAGCAGTTTTTGAACCCTTCTAATTTGGAACCTAAAGACCAGTGGTGCCAAACCTTTTACTTACTGAGTGCTGAAAAGGAATGCGCTGCGCACATTCATATGCCATCAGCAGTAACTCAAGGGGCTCCTCCCCATGTGCTGCATGCGCAACCGCATCATCTGCGCATGCACACAGCTTTTGTGTGTGCCCCCCACCCTGCACTGTGCGTGCAAACACATCATCTGCGCATGTGCATGCTGTGCACCAGTCATCTCATGCGCATACTCAAATATGCGTGCATGCGCAGGAGAGCTCCAAAGACCAGCTGGGTCCCTTGGATTGCATGCATGTGCAGCAGAGGCCTGAACAGCAGCTGGGGCATGCACGCATGTGCAGTTTCAGGTGAGTTGGCGATGGCCCGCGTGCCCAGAAAAATAGCTCTGCGTGCCACTTCCAGCACGCATGCCATAGGTTTACCAACACGGCTATAGACTATGTAAAACAACAGTCACTGTATTTCTACAGGGCTTAAAACAGAAAATCAATTGTCTTTTCTAATTTAAAAGGTGTAATTGATTCTGGACTGTGAGTTCCAGTTTTGATGGAAAAATGTAAGTAATCATTTGCTTAAACAACATCCTGGTGGAATATTTTGCTCCCCATATGACCCCCCCACACACTATCTTTTCAAAGAACAACAAAGATCTAGTTTCTGAAGGTATGAATTATTTTAATCCTCATATATAGTTTTGTCAATCCTTGTGCTTCTACTATCATTATTAATGGTAATAATGTAATAATGTAGTATTGAGATAGGTAGATAGTACTAGGCTATATACAAAACAGTTGATGAAGTACAAGTAGGTTCTTATATTTTTCCTGATATAATGAAATGATGTTGCATTAATATATGTCGACAAATCAGTTATCTAGTTCTGCAGCTCTGAAACCCAAAATGGAAGAAACATACCTGGTCTAGATGCTTTTGTGCAGATTCGTCCATTCCCATATAGACCTATTGGACATCGGCCACAGAAGTATCCAGTCTTTGGAGGTTTGCGGTCAACACACAGCACTCCAGGAAAACAAGGTCTATTAGCACAGTTAGTAAGAGATGGTAGGACTCCTGCATGACCTGAAGGAATATCCAAGACCATTGCTAATTTAAAAATAAACCAGGGAGCAAATATCAGCACTGGCTAAGGCTTTCTGATCCTTTTATTCTTTCAAAACAGAATTAATGGTAGAGGCCCCCAAATTGTGTGCCAAGTATAAGAAAACCCTAAAGGCACCACATATCAACCAGCTGTTTCTCATTAAGGCAAGATTTATTAGCCTTCTAATTACATGTTGTAAAGTTTAGAATTCAAAAGTGTATGGCATTTATCAGGGGTGAAATTGACTTTTCTTCACTGCTAGGAACACCTAGGTGGAGAACTTTCATTAGTCAGGGGGCAAAGTACACATTTCTCTGCAGGATTATATAATGAATTCCCAGAGGCTTCCTCCTCTCCTTTGTGAGGCATCTACTGGAAGGCTTGTTTTGCAATAGAGAAGAAAGAGTGGAGGAAGTCATGCTAACTCAACCCCTTCTTGCCTGATGTTTTCTCCCTTAAACTCCCTCACTCTGTTTTTACATTACTTACAATATGGCTGTGGAATCATCCAGAAGCAGTGGTGGGATTCAGCTGGTTTGGGCCAGTTTGGGTGAACTGATAGTTAAATTGCTGGCTGGCCCCTCCTCTCCCAGAGTCCCCAGGCATCCCATTTTGGTTTCCAGTTAAGTGCAGGGAGGCCCATGGCCTGTTTTACTCCCAGGAGGCTTCACACTCCCTGGGCACGCCCACCCAGCCGGTCATTAGGGCAGAGAACCAGTTGTTAAATTATTTGAATCCCACCGCTGCCCAGAAGGTGAAGACATTGTGAAACAGGCCATACAATGCATTAACTCATAATATGATTTGTTTACCTTTTACTTCATATGTTGTTTGAACCCTGACTTTATGATGTGTAAATAAGGGATATGGCTTAGTGTCATGCAAAACTATCCAAATATGATTTATTAATTAAATCAAAGTTAACCAAACCATGACCTAGTAATTGTGTGAATCCAACTGGTGATTCAGAGGAAAAATTCTGTCAGGATAAAATGATATTTTCCCTCTTTTCCCATTTCAGTGACTAATTTAGAAAAAAAGAAGAATTCATTTGGGACTTTATTATTTGCAGATACTTACTTGGTTCGTACACTGATTCACTTATTCACTTATGAATAAGCCCACAACTGACCAAATTCAAATATCATCTTAAACTATAAAATAGCTTACAAACTTAATGATTGGACTCATACAATTAAAAAGCAAGTAAGTTGCACATTTGCTTAGTGCAATGTGCAAAACCAGCCAGCATAAGATATACATGGCCTCACATACAACTGTTTTCAAACAGACAACTTTCTGGGAAGAAAGAATGGGAAAATGTTGTTGTTTTGCTTGAAGGTTTTCTAAAGATTTCACAGTCAGAAACAAGATACAGCACTAGGTGACTTTGTGTTTAAACCCAGAAGAGTGCTATTATAACTCCAAAGAAGAAAGGAAAGGTATGACTTATGAGTCCAAACCAAAGGCAAAGGCAAAAACCCAAACCATTGACAATGGGAGTCTAGGGCAATTTCTTTTTCCTAATCGAGTTCTATTCTGAATATTTTATATTTTGTTAGTTAGTAGATATAATCGATCTAACAAGATGGGCACGTGCCAAGTGGAGCTGAGCCAGGCAGGAATCGGTTCATCGCATAGCATCAATGTTGCATCTTCTCAAAGAAATTTTCTTTGCCTGCTCTATCCATTGTACAAACTTTCTTTAAAAGTTATCTTTGCACTGTGTTTAAACTCTCTCTGTTTAGGTTGATATGCAGTGACTGCTTAGGAAAATAGTTGCACATAAGAGCTGACAGCTTGAAGCAGAACTCTTTGATACCCATCTAATTAGACTATACTTACCACGGACCTTGCTGGTATTAACATACTTAATTGCCGACAAAGTCCTTGCTTCTTGGCCTTTCTCAAGCTGTTTACTTTCACTTGTTTTCCATTCACCTTTGATATGATGATGATTAGTAATGAAAGCTTCTATTCTGTCAGCAGAGTCTTCAGCTGCAAGGATAGAGTGGAGGTGAAAAAAGGCATGGCATTTGTTTTTGCTGTGATTATTGATCGAGGTGAATGCTAACATCATATCACATCATCCTCCAGGTTATTCATCCCCCCCCTCCCAAGACAAGTGTGGAATCAAAGAGATTGAATGAGTTACCATCTGGGATTTCATTAGAACAGGATCTCATTTAATATCCTCATATAATGGAGGATCCAGAAGTAGAGGCAGACAATTCAAATGGCTTATAGAATAGCGGCAGGTGTACAGCTGGAGCAATGAGTAACACATTTGCTTGACCAATTCTAAAAGAAAATCATGCTGGCTTGACTCCATCTGCCTACCCATGGACAATTGCCAAACTATCCCACACCAACTCCAGGCAGCAGCTGGCTCAAGAAGAGCACTTTGAATACCGTTGCTCGAAGTGCTCAAAGAAGTAAATCAACTAAATTGTCCATCAGGGACCATTTAAAATATTAATTTCCTCCAGTAAGTTACAGAATGAATGTTCCACTTGGAGTCATTTTTCAAAGCAATTTATTTATTTATTTATTTAATTATTTATTTATTTTATTTTATTTAATTTAATTTATATGCTGCCCAACTCCCGAAGGACTCCGGGCTACTGGCTATTAATTAGCTACTGGCTAGGTTTATTGGAAAGGTATGTGTGAATATTTTAAGTCAAATGGAAGAAACAGTCACGGTGGTGCTCTATACTCGAATTAGTAAAAGTTTTCAAGAACCCTGGGTAAATTATAGAAAGAGGAGGAAGATGAGATTTACAGTATATAGTTTATATAATATACAGTAGCTTACATAGACAAAAGAATTTCAATAGCTCCCCCCGCCCCTTTCTAGCACAATATGATTGTTATTTTTTCACTAAATCATACAAGTTGTTTTACAACTTTATGAGTTGAAGAGCAGTTTTTAGATTAATCCCATCCTCAGGAAAATTCAGATCAGAATGAAGTACTAATCACAACAGAAACGCCACTACAATCTGATGAACAAAGAAATGTAATTCTGACGCCACTGTGCTAAATCAAATCAAATTCTGGAGTGGGAAATGCTGATTTTATGGTCCAAAGTCTATTTTCTAGCAACAGAACACAACTCCACATTCTCCTCTAATATCACTGCTTTGGAACCCTGAGCTACTGAAGTGTATATATTTCAGTGTTACGCTGTATTCCTATTCTGCAATCTTTGACTGATGAAAAGTTGATTTTCTTTATTTAAGACTGTTGCCACCAAGTACAGGGGTTTGTTAATCTTTGGAACAGAGTTAGAATTTTGAGACGTTATGATAGATGCAGAGTTGTCATGGGAATTTGCTAATGAACAACATGGCTACTATTCACGGACATGGGGAATCGCTAAAGGCAGGTTAGTCTATCAGATGCTGTCTAGACTATCAATGGGGCTTTGGTAAAGACTTCTCAAGACATATCAGTAAATAAATATGATGCTACTGGTGCTTTGCTATGCAGTTTGGCTACTTTCTTTTAATATCTTTCATTTTGAAAAGAGTCTCTTCAAAATTCAGATGAAACAGGTCTGGTGGACACTAAGTCCTGGGCCCATAAATTCTACATTGCCTATCTCTGACTTAATAAACAAGGGACAACATGGTCTTTTTAAGTTCCTAGTGCAAAAATAGCAGTATAACATTGGATAGGTCAGATAGAACATAGAAGTGGATTGGGAACCTTTCTACTTTTCCTGTAGCTTCATGACTTTCTAGCCTGCTATATAGTACATAGTGGAACCTGGTTTGCATAAAGGGAGGAACCACTGTTTAAATCAAAGTGAGTTGATTGGTCGATTGGTTACGCATAAGAGTATCTTTTCCCAACTTTAAGCCAGATATACAGAGGCATCATATTTCAGAGCAGTAACTTTTTCTTTCTTTCCCAATGTCACTGAACCTTTGCTATGAAAAAAGAATTTTGCAACCAATAACCACTTTCATTACTTCTGTAAGATAATTTAAATGAGTGGTGTACAACTGCTGTATCAGATGAAGCATTTTAAAATCCTGAGAGTGTGCAAATAAACAACCACATTTCGGTTAAGGGCAGGATTTTACTTAGGCATGAATTGAATCTTCCTTTCTCCAGTCACGTTTAACAGAATTAATTTACACAAGAACACTAAAAACACTTCAAGGCAGCCACAAATGTCCTGAAACAAGGCAAAGACTAGAAAATAGTTTCTGTAAGGTAAAACTGTAAACCAAGGGAAGACTGAGTCAAAATTACAACAGATTGCTCATGTTTTCTAGGCTTTTTCAGCTTTAAGCCATTGTTTTTGTTTCCATACCTAACCTGTTATTTGTATAATGAACAAAAAAGAGGAGGAGGAGGAGGAAGAGGAGGAGGAGGAGGAGAAGGAGGAGGAATGCTCTTGGATAGTTAATTTAATTGTTTTCCACACTGAAGGTTAATAGTCAGGTATACATGAACAGAAAAACCAGGGAGGCAGGCGGTTACATCCTCAGGAGCATTCATAAATTATTTTATGCATAATGAAGTAAACGATTTATTGAACTTCCTCTGTAACAGTAGCTTGGGATTCTCTGGGCATTTTTTTCCTTGAGGATGGGGTTAATCTAGAAAGTGCTGTTCATTTCATAAAGTTGTTTAACGACTTTTATTGATTTACTGAAGAAATAATAAACTTGTATTTAAGAGAAGAAGCAACAAGGATAATGTAAAGCAATCACGTTTAAAGTTTGGAAAGACTTTGAAAGGCTCTAAAAGAAAACTTAAGCAATTCAGAAATATATTTAATAAAAGAGGGAAGGATAATATCAAAGCATCATTAACAAAGTTTAAGTTAACTAGCTAAATAATATTGGACTACATCAATGTTCTACTAACATTGATAGTAGATACTACTATCTCTCTCTACGTAGAGACTAGGTTTTAGCCTTTCTGTCTTCCTCGTGTTTTGATAAGTTCCCATTTTAGGATCAGGATGACCAGAGGAGATGGCAAATGAATGTTAGATTCAATAAATTGCTACATATTTGGCATGTCTATATTTTCTCATGACCCTGAATGAAGACATTAAAAATTCTTTGTAGGCATAATCATATTGTATAAAAATGGATAGTATTGACATAGAATACAGCATACTGAAAATCTCTATTGTTTAGACTTATCAGGATAGCAGCATTACATTTTCATGCTACAAACATGAAAATATGCTATAAACATGAAAACATGAAAATATCATAAGCAAAAAACATTTTGGGAAAAATATCTGGTTATTATGCCATATGATCTATCTTATTTGTGCGTATCCTGTGAACACACATGCACATGAACACACATGAACACACATGCACATTCAGAATATGCTTTGATTAATGCCAGTCCAGCATTTATCTTATTTTCAATTCAGTTCAAATTACACTTTTCTTATTCAGAAAATTTCCATTGAAAAAAATCCTCCCTTTCTTTTTCTAGATACAGTTGAATATATCAGAGATAATCCATATATATATTCGAACAAAGACACAAATATTGCATTATTTTGACTCACAAAATTTATTTTGGGGTTGAGCGCGTTACAATTGTTTCCTTAATTACTGTAACATCAGTAACAAAATACTCACACTTGCAATTTCTACCATCACCTTCCATCCCAATAGGGCAGCTGCCACATTCAAAAGACCCTATTGTATTTGTGCAAGAGACATCAGGAAAGCAAGCATTTCCTTCACATTCATTTATATCCTCTTGACAAGTATGCCCTGTGGCAAAAAATAAAGCTTAGATTAATAAATGGAAAGATGTTGCTACTGCTGTTTAATCCTTTGCTTAAATCTTCATACACATTAGGCAGACTTCCCAGAAGTAGAGTTGGTGAAGATGTAGGTCATTTGTTATTGAAAGCCCCCCAACAGATTCACCTGATGTTGCAGTTGTCTGCAGTACTAGTGTACTGCTTCCCCAAATGTAAAGCTGTGAATGTTAGCCACTCAAATAAAACTAACATACTCCTAAAACCATGTTTCATTATCACTCCTCTGGGTAAATGACATTTGTGCTGAAATTACTACTGGGAATTATGTAATTGTGGGCTACAAATTAGTCCTCAAGTTTTAATATCAGTTTGATTGAAAGAAAGAAACAGATGACAAAGCTTTCCACGATGGAAGCTGTACCAAACAATGTATGAACTACAGATCCAACACTTGTAAGAAAGACAGAAAGCAATTTGTTTGTTTCTTCCTTTGTTAAAAAAGATAGCTGTTCATCTCACCAGAAGTGACTTAGGATGGCATATAACAAATAAAGTAAAACCACAATATAATTTTTTTTAATAAAAACAATAATTATAAAAATATAATTAGTAAAAATGAAAGAATTAGTAAAAATGAAAGAATAATTAAAATGTGAAACTATTATCTTAGGAAACAGTTATAAGAAACTGTTCTCCTAAAGCAGCCACTGCATATTAACCTAAAGAGAGAGAGTTTGAACACAGAATATAAATAACTTTTAAACAAAATTTCTACTGCAGAGTTTAGGTTGAGGTATTTTATGTCTGAAGGCAGAGAAACGTAAAGCAACCACATATTAGATATAATAAGGGACCTACCTTAAAATATTGCTAGTTCTCTGTGACACTCCCCCCAAGATAGATGACATAACCAGGTCTTGAGGCTCTTCCTAAACAGGGATGGAGCTAACCTAGGTGAAATCCAGCCGGTTCTATCCGGCTCGGGCAAACCAGTAGCGATGACTGCGCCCATCCATGCGAACATCATGTCGCTTTTTTGTGACATTTTAAGCCTCTGTGCATGCACACAAGCTTTGTGCATGTGCAGACGATTGTTGTGTCTCCGGCCCCTGAGCAGGTCCTACCCTTGGAGGAGGAATCCGAGGATGAAGAAGAGGAACTAGCAAGGCCTCCTTCTCCAGGACCCTC
>JANHFM010001211.1:80271-96438 GCA_032468115.1 Grayia smithii
ATTAACAAAACACCCAGTCCTATTGCACCAGTGTGAACATGTTACACATTGCGCTGGCCCTGCAGTCCATCATACTATGTAGTTATGATGTTATTTCTCATTCAGGAGTCTGACATCCCATGGATAAAAACTGTTCTTCAGCCTGTTTGTGTGGCTGGCTATACTTCTATATCTCCTTCCTGATGGTAGGAGGATAAAGAAGTGATGACCAGGGTGAGAGTGTCCCTGTTCTTAAACCTATGCTTAATATTTATTACATCATAGTAATTAAGGAAAATGGATGTGAGCCATACATTTAGGATCTGAGTTCTAAAACAGAAAATCTATATAGGTATGGTTTATCCATGTGTATGTGTGTATATATATTTAATGATTGATAACAAAGTATGGGAAGACTATTTTTTCCAAGTTAAACTAACAAAGTATTATTATAGTGAGATTTTTGAACCCATTTTTTCTATTTCAATGTACATTTCAATCACACCATCTATAAAACTTAATATAAAGGTTCTATATTAACTGTCATGAATATTAACTTCTAATATTAATAAAAATGAATAAATTGCTTAATGTACTACATCACTCAATGCATGATGCATTTTTTTCCTCATATGTTTGGTATTACAGCTATGAAACATATTTTACTTCTGAAGCATTTTACCACCTCTCTGCTTCTAGATTCATTACAGTTTTGGTGACTTCAGGAAAAATGGGGAAAAAATGTGGCAGGTTATAAGCTACCTGACATAAGGTACTTACCAGAAATCTGAGTGCTTAACTGTAAAGTAATTTTACAGATGTCATCCTGGGCCAAACATGTAATAGGAATGGTACTTAAGATTGTCAAAATATGTTCCTTTCCATCTTCTGCAATTTGTAAAGATTCTGGTACAAACTGGAAATAAAGACAGGTTATCAATCTTAGATTAAACTCGTATCAACCCCTAATCTCTTCTCATCAGAAATGGCTTCTTATTTAAGTATGAACCTTTAATTTTTCTGCCTGGGAAGCAGACTTTTGAGACCATGAAGAGAAGAAGAAGGTGTCATGAATGACAAAACCTCTCAAGTAAATAAGACAGCCTAGCCAGAAACATACTGGAGGCCCTAAAAATAATTCTAAGAGCATCCTAAGAGCATCAGTTTAACCATATTAAGGTCAGCCTTAGTACCTAAAAGATAAAATAATCTATTCTCAAGTTGATGATCATTTTGCTGAAAAAAGTCTGAAGATGAAATACTTTCTTGAAAAATGTTCTATTTAGGGTATTGCACTTTTATTCCGTATACTGCCCAGAGTTTGTTTAGGTAGATGGTTAGCTATATAGGTTTCACAGTGATTTATCACTGAGGATTGTTTTGTGGCATTGTTAGAGAAAATTTTAGTTTTATTTATGAAAATTAGAAAGGACTTGAGACAAAAACAAATATAAGACTGGGAAGGATGGAAGGGAGGAAATTTATACTAAACTGAACACAGTTAAAATTAGCAGACTTTCTCCCAGGCAATGCTAATGTATTGGAGTCAACCCAGTGGTGGGTTGCTACCGGTTTGCCACGGATTGGGTGAACCAGTAGTAGTGGTGGTGGTGGTGGCAGGAGACTCCATCTACCTGCCTGGACATCTCTGCATATACACAGAAGCATTGTGTGCATGTGTGAGTGTCCGCGTGCCCTCAAATGAACCAGTAGCGACTGAAATTGGAACCCACTATTGCCTCACACGTATATATTTATGCAGTGGTGGGATTCAAATAATTTAACAACCGGTTCTCTGCCCTAATGACTGGCTGGATGGATGTGGCTGGGTGGGTGAGGTCAGGGCCGTGACAGCACTCAGCCTCCTGCAGCATTCTGCCAGCCAAAAGGGGCCAGGGGGGTTAATTACAAAATGTGGGCTTTGCTTTGTGACATCCAGATCCAGTGAGTAAGGGGTGTGAACTGCTCTCACATTTGCAAACCGGTAGGGAAGGTAAGTGAATCCCATCTCTGGTTTGCTGTTCTTTTTTTTTTTTTCCTTTCTGCCTTTACCCTCTTGCTTGCTCTTACTGCTACATTGGCAAGTTACAAGATTTTGGATCAGTGCCCTCGCAAGATGAGGTGAAATGGACTCCCTGAGATTTCTGCTAAGCTCTAAACCATTCAGTCAAATTAGCCACTGTAACTGCTTATTAAATAGACATTGACTTAATTTCCAAATGCTACCTTTTGCTTTTGAACATCTTTAGTAATTACAAAATAATTTGCAGGCATAGTTGGTTAATTGTTTCTTTTTTTGTGTTGCAGAAAGGGGAGAAAAACTTTGAAAAATTCTATTAACTAACAGCATGGAACCAATTGGTTTAGTGCACTGTAGTGGTAGTAGTGAAGAAGAAAAAAAGTTAATTAAAATGTGCTGGAGTGTATATTACAATAATTAGCTGGTCACGTTGCTTGTCTGTTATTCTACTTTGAATGTTGAAATGAAAGGAAGAGCAATTTATATGAACATGAATATGATGATCTGACCATTCATCAAGCCACCTGACTAAAATTATCTACTGATTGAAGTGTCAAGTTTTTTCTCTTTCTTGTTCTTCCCTAGCATGTTTCTCTTTTACTGGGGATGTTAAGACAGTCTTAAGAATCTGGTTCTTTGGATTCCAACTCTAATCTCTGATCATCAGTGATCTTAGCTACAGCTGATGCGTGAGCAAGTCTAGTAGTATGTGGAAACGCCAAAGGTTTCACAATTTTGTGGCTAAGGACTGCACCATGATCTTTTAGATTCCTGGCCAGTCTGTATTTTAAGACTGTTTTTATGCCTTTCTGGTTTGTTAATTATTTACAAAAGCAAACTATAACTGATATATTCTGAATCAAGGTTATGTTGACAACAACATAACTGACTTCTACCATTCTACATTTGCTCCCCTGTTCTAATCTTAATGTGGAAATAAATATAGATATAGTAGTTGTTGATACATAGCAAATAAATACAGGCAACTATAATTCAAAATAATGATACCCATCTTTCTCTCTGACACAATTAATTTTAAAGACGTTAAGCTAAAGTGATTTTAAAAGAGTGTTATGTTTCATCTAATCATAAGACAATGAAATGGGGAAAGTTCAGAAGATAGCATTTATTCACTTTCTTCCCCATCCAATAGATTAGAAGAATTTTTTACTTGCTAACAATATGTAAATGTAGGAGGAAAACTGTGGAAATGGAAAAGGAATAAGAAACTCAGTATATGACCAAGAATAACACATCCCAAATGTAGAGCATAACTGTACTTCAAAACATCTTCAAGGCAGATTTCACCCATCTATGATGTTTGAGCAGATTATTGCATTTTATCAGGAGAAGAAAATAATTTTATACATATAAATAATGCCACATCAGCCAAAGCTGTGATTATTCTATTAAGTCAAAGGCATAATCACACAGATGATTATAAAGCACAGTAATTATTCTATAAAAGTGTTAGATTTAAAATACATTAAAAGGTGGGAGACTCATTTCCTATTTTAGGATGTTTTATCATTGTGCTGTTGAAATTTTATTTATCAGATTTTTAACCTGTTTTTATTACTTTAAAAGTAATTCAAGATGGCAAAACCTACACAACACTCCTTCCTCCTCCTATTTTCCCCACAACCACCACCCTGTGAGGTGAGCTAGGCTGAGTGATTGATCTACAGTCAGCCAACCACTTTTCATGTCTAAAATGGGACTATAATTCACTGTCTCCTGGCTTTTACGCTAGCATCTTCCCACTATGCCAAACTGGCTATCACGAAGGAGGACCCAAAAGAGGGGCTTACAAATTGCACATGAACCAGGTGATGTACAATAGCTTCCTTGATATAAGAGAGAATTTGACCCCCATTTTTGTAAAAGAATGGTGCCTTTCAGAAAATTCAAAAGATTTGAATGTTAATCCCATGCCAGACCTCATAACTATGGTCATATTAAAGACACAGTTTATATTGCACAGTGCAAATCTGTCCTTATAGCAAAATATTACCATAACTATTTCTTTATTTGCAGAGAATTATACACATAGCACCATACTACTCAGGTGAATGAACATGGGAGGATTTTCGAATACATTTTGTTCTCTACCTAAAATGCTGCAGTTGTTAGTGTTTTTAAAAGAATGATTGACAGAATGGCAGGCAATTTATTCAAACATTTTCTGCTTCAGCACCTAGAAGCACCCTTCTTATAATCACTAAAGCCAATTATATGGTGTGTTGTCTTGCGAAACAAGATGGCTAATATAGAAATCTCCATCAAGGCTATGCTAGAGAAGTTTATGAAATTAGATGTTGTGTGGTTACCTTGATTCCAGCATAGAATCCATTGCTTTCCTCGGGGAGAGAGTGGTGATCAGGTGAGTCCCACCTAAAAGCTGTGACAGTGCAAAAGACCTGCAATAAATAAGCCAAACCATTTCAAAACTCTTTTGACTCTTTTTTTTTTAATGACAGGCTTATGAAAAATGATGGAAAATGTACTAAGCGATTGTTGGAGTACACTTTATAAAATTTTATTTTGCTGCTCTTTGTCCTCAGCAATCGTAGACCACCTTCACAAAAGAAGATAGCCTCCAAGCACTAAAAACTAACCGTGAAATTTGTTCAAATAAATATCTCTACGTGGCTTTTAAAGTTGCTAAAAGCTGTTGCCAAGCCAGTTCAAAATGTACAGAATACTCAAGAAGTCTTTCACCTTCAGAACTAGGACATCTGCCAATATGTGTAAGATTGGGCAAAACGGTTGTGCAGCATTTTTTAAGCTGCAGCCCTGCTTTATCATTTTAAGCATATGGTAACAAAAAAAAAATTCTTACAATATCAGCTATATTTCCTGACCCTCACATCCCTGATGCTTCTGTGCATTGCTTTTCAGAAAAATAGAACTGGAGAGCACAATGCTACGGGGCTCAGATATAGGGAATGGATTATGTAGTAGTGGAATCAATAATGAGAGATGGATTGACATTTTCAAGGCCATCTATTCCCATATAATTGCCCTATGCTCTTAGGTCATCAATGGGGCACCTTTTGCAGGTGCTGCTACAGATATGCTGTATTTCTGAACAAATAAATACCATTGGAGATAAGATTGCTATAGTTTATGAGGGTTTTTTTTCTAGCCCGGGTTTTGTTAGAGGTTTTATGCTGATGATTTTGTGATTGCTGGATTGATCATGTTATTTTTCGATGCTTCCAAATTGTCTAGAATCGTCAAAGCTGAACAGAACTATCTATGTTATTATTTTTCTTTTAAACTGCCCTTTTGTGCCACATTTGGATCAATAAATGGGTGGTTTGGGTGGTCATCAAGGACCTACTGGACTTGATTTCAAACTTTTGATGTAACATCTTTGAATAACAATGTTTTTGGCTAGATGGCAAACCAATTGCAAAAAAATCTATAAAGTGCAAAGATTTAAGTATCTTTGCACTTTAGGTAAGCATCTATAGAGAGTGGTCTTTTGGTCCTGGGGAGAAAGAAGCCAAATATATATAGTTTTAACACTATTGTACCAGGAATGCAGAATGTCAGTGTTGTACATAAAATAATACATGGCTTTTTCAAAAGTGCACTGCCTTCTTTCTTGGACTATGTGTTTATAGTGTAAGTTAAACTTCGATCATTAGAAGCTATTTGCCTCATAAATCAATACACTTCAAGCTAATTATATATGTTTGAATAATAGCAATACATGTCTTCTCTCCAATGAGGCAACAAAGCACCTGTTCTCCCCAATTTTTCTCCCAAAATTTAGCCAATACACCTTTCTTGAAAAAAGAATCTGTTCACACTCACTAATTGTAGGTATTTTTCTTTTGAAAAACAAGGTCAAAATGTATATTGGCTGTTCAGAAAGAAGGAAAAAATGTGGGAAATAATTTATTATTAATTAATTGATAAATTATTGAGAGATTGAATATAACTGTAGACATGGTCATATCTACAGTTTAGTATTTATAAATATATAGAGGAAATCAGTTGGAATGAAGAAGGAGGACATTATATTAAGAAGAAACTGTCTTTATCATTACTTTCACCATTGACGTTATTAACGCCAAAAATGATGATTTATACATTCTATTGCTAATGAACTTTTGATACTGATGGAGGTTTTGGATTGATAATTTCAAATCATAAATTGATATAAATATTTAGAAATTATAAATTATCCTATGGTACAGGAAGGAGGCAGGCAGCCAAGCTACCGCTGTACAATTGAGTCCAGAAGGGCAAAGGTCCATAGAAGAAATGATGCAGAGGGAAAGAAATTACATAATATGATTGGAGAATTAGATTATGATAATATTTGTATAGTTGGTGATTTCAATGAAATAGAATAGAGAATTAGACCATAGGAGTGATAAAACAAGAAAAAGTATTAGAAGAATACTATCCAGTACATTCTTTAAAATGGCAGAGGAGCTGTGCATTATAGATAGCTGGAGAGAAAGAAATGGGAAAGAAAAACAATATACATACTGTTTAGGCAGACATAACTCGTGGTCCAGGATTGATATGGCTTGGGTATCAATGGAATTAAATTCAGAAATCAAGGAAATTACAATCGACATAAATTCATGGGCAGACCACAATCCTATCAAAATTAAATGGAAAGGAAAGAAGAAGATAAAGAGATGGACTCATTCTGATTTCAAAAAGCAATTTTAAATCAGAATGAGTTTAAATTGAAAATGGATGAACAAATGCGCCTATTTTTCCAAGACAATAAGAAAGAAGATACAAATAACCAAAAGCTTTTATGAGAGAAATTGCAATAGCTTATATGGCTAAGGAAAATAAACAAAAAAGGCAAAGACAGAAAAGTCTAGAGGAGAAACTTAGTAGATTTGAGAAAGACCTACAAAAGGAACCACAAAAACAAAAGTTGAAACAACAAATAGATTTAATTAAACATAAATTAAATATTATTGAGAAGGAGAGTTTGGCTCAGCAAATAAAAAGAATTAAACAATTTTTTTTTTGAAAATGCATATAAGACAGGGTGATGGCTGGCATATAGATTAAAGAAGCAAAGGGAAAAAAGATGGCTTAATAAATTACACAATGACAAGGGTAAATTAATACATCAAAATGAAGGGAAGAGAAGTGTGGTTTATGACTTTTTTAAAAATTTGTATGAAGTCAAGGAAAAGATAGGTGAAGATAAGATTTGGCAATATCTTCAGAAAACAGGATTGCCCAAAGTTTTGGTAGAATGTAAAGAGATGTTAAATAGAGATATAACAGCATTACAATTATTGGAGGCAGTTAAGAAACAAAAAGTTAATAAAATGCCAGGACCCGATGGACTGCCATCAGAGATCTATAAAAATCATCAGGAGATATTAAGTTCAATATTGTTAGAAATATATAATGAAGTTCTAAATGAAGGAAAGATCCCAGCTTCATGGAAAGAAGCGACAATACATTGGTACCTAAGGAAAATTCTGACTTGACATTTATTAAAAATTGTAGACTGATATCCCTATTGAATTTGGATTATAAATTTTTTATGATTATGGCCAAAAGATTAAATAAATTCTTAGAAACTTTTATCCATTCTGATCAAAATGGCTTCCTGCTGAGAAGGCATATAAGGAATAATATTAGGATTATATTAGTTTCTTATTATGAGTTTCATAATAAGAAGCAGATGGTATTAATATTTGCTAATGCACAGAAGTCAAATGGGAATTTATATTAAATCAATTAAATTATATGGAATTTGGGGAAAATTTTATTAGGATGTATAGAGCAATTTATTCCGAACAAGAGGCTAAAGTGGTAATCAATGGAGAAAAAACAAAGAACTTTCAAATTTAAAAAGGTACAAGACAAGGTTGTCTACTATCGCCGCTATTGTTTATTTTATCAGTAGACTTTGAATAGAGTAATTCGAGAAGATAATCAAATTAGTGATTTAAAAATTAGGAATGAAATTTTCAAAATACAGGTGTTTGCGGACAACCTTGTCTTTATTATTGAAGAGCCCATATAGTCTGGTGTACGGCTGATGGAAGTACTGGAAGAATATGGGAGGTAGCAGGCCCAAAGATAAATAAAGATAAAACGAAAATGTTTTTGCAAAATGCAAAAAAAAAGAACTGGAGGAAAAAATTGATATTCAGTTAGCAAAAAAAATTAGATACTTAGGAATCCAATTGACTTCAAGATAAACTATGCTCAAAGAAGAGAATTATGATAAACTAATTGAACAAATTAAAACCGATTTAGAAAGATGGAAAAATTTACAATTTTCCTTGATGGGGAGGATTGCCACTATCAAGATGAACGTTTTATCTAAAATATTATTCTTATTTCAGTGTATACCAATTCAGCTTTAAAAAGATTTCCTTATAAATTTGAATAGAATTATATCAAAATTCATATGGCAGGGCAAAAAACTGAGAATTAAATTAAAATTACTAGAGGATGCTAAAGAAAGAGGGGGATTTGGCATTCCAGATTGGGAAAAATATCATCAAGCAGCAACTTTGGTGTGGGTAAGTGATTGGTTACATCTTAAAAATAGAAGATTATTGACACTAGAAGGCCATGATGTCCACATAGGATGGCATGCTATTCTACGGGAGAAGTATAAAGTTCACCAGTTCTTCCAGAGGCACTACATCAGACGGACTCTCTTACATATTTGGATTAAGACTAAAAGAAGTAATTATAGGGAAGTTCCCAATTGGATATCAACATTAGAAATGTTCACACATCCAAATTTTATTAAATCAGGAGAAGTTGTCACATATAAAGAAGTATTAAATGATAAAGGAGAATTGAAATCGAGGAATAATTTAAAGGAAGAAGGAATTGAATTAGAATGGTGGGCATATTTACAAATACAATCTAAATTTATGAAGGACAAAAAGGAATGGGGTATAAAAATTGAATCAACAGAATTGTATTATATTTTACTAAGTACGGAGGGAAAGGCCATAAGGAAATTGTACCACTATCTATTAGAACCAGCCATGTTTAAAGAACAAGTAAAGGAGACTATGATAACCTGGAGTAAATGTTTTGGTTATAGTATTGATTTGGATAATTGGCAGAACCTATGGGAAAAAAATATTAAAATTACATTGATGACTTCATATAAAGAAAACCTGTATAAGATGTTTTACTGGTGGCACTTCCCACCCACAAGATTGGCAAGAATTAGCAAAAAATACTCTTCAACATGTTGGAAATGTGAGGTGGTCCCAGGGTCCTATTACCATATGTGGTGGGAGTGCTCAAAAGTAAAACGTTTTTGGTACCGAATAAAGAACTGGCTAGAGGAGATTTTAACAGTTTAGAAGTCAAACCAAATTTTTCTTATTAGGAATGACAGACGGTAAATATAATAAAAATGCAACCTATTTAATATTACATATATTGTCAGCTGCAAGAATAGCATTTGCTCAAAAATAGAAGAGTAGAGAGCTCTGAATCTTGAAGTTGGTATTGCAACCCTTGCAATGTATTTAGTTGCATAAAAATATTCCTCTAAGTGTGGCATTTTAGTGAGATGTACAAATAATGGTTTTCCACCCAAAATCCATTACATTTTCTTGAGCTTAACTAAATACATCAAATCTTTCAGTTAATAATTATATTTAAAAATTCCAAATAGCAAATACTCCATTAGTCCTACAGGAATGCATTTGTGTCCTGATTTGGTTCTTCCCTGCATCCCCCCACCTATTTTTTCCTCCACCTTTTTTTTATAGCCACATCTAATTAATTAATTCAGTGGCCGTTATAGGAACTTGTAAATTCCAGTCACCTTCAGTATTTTTAATGGTTTAAGATCTTGTTTTGTTCTGTTTTTCTCTTTATTTAAATGCAGAAAGTGCTATAAATGAGAGTTTGAGAATGTGTTCCTCCTCAATGAATATCCGTCAAATCAAAGAAAATTTTATTCTCAAGTTTGAAGACAATCGTGAAGCCTCTTTGAGAAAAGGAGAATTGTTAGCAATTTTTCCTCCAATTCTGCACATGGACCCTGAAATCTACGAAGATCCTCAAGTAAGAGTTGACTGCTATTGCACATATGATCACAGCCATATTTCTGCTTCCAGGCTCTTTATAATACAGATTATTTTTTTAAGAGAATAGGAAAAAAAAACTGTGGAACAAATCTTCCTTTCAGTTCTTTTCAAAATGCCAGATGTAGGTCAAAGGATTCAAGGTCTAAAGGAAGAAATAATGGCAATGAGACTGACTGCTTACCCCCTTTGAGACGAACTGACAATTGTTCACTGACTACCATAAACTTGAGACTAAATGTGGGCTTTGTTTGAAAGTGGATCATTGGATGCCCAAAGAAGGCAGAATAATGAAAGGTGGCTTAAAGAGCAAATAATGTGCGCTATTTAGTTAAGTGCCCCCAAAGCATCATTGATTCTCTAAAGCCCCTATAATAGCAGTGTCTTCTTAAGACGTATGGTTTTTCACCTCTTTTTATAGGGATTGGTCTTTCCGTGGTCAATTAGTGTGGCGTTGTGAACTCAGGATTGTAAAGCTGTAGCTCTGCAATGAAGCTTTGAGGGTAATTGTGTCATCTCTATGTATTTTCCCTTTTCTGAAGCTAAAGTTAATGAATATCAAAGACTGCAAATTAATCCTGTCTAGTTCAGCTTAATGCAGCTCCAGAAGTTCATCACCTGCATGCAAATTGGAGGGCTGTTCCCTCAGTTTTTACTGAAATATTTTGCGGCTGGCTTGGAGATGCTGTAGAGACAGAAATGCAAATCACAAGGCTTTACAAAAAATCTGCTTTTTACTGAATTCCATGGAGTCCATGGATAGCATGATACGTTGCAGTCATGCTTTATAGAGCATATAAACCTTTCCAACAAAGTGATTCTGAGCAGTATTCAACTCCCCAAATCCATAATTTGGGTTAAATAAATCTACAATAATTAAAAATTAAAAGCAATACAACAACCATATAGGGTAGGAATCCGCCATTCCAAAAACAATTTAAAATGTTTATTCATCAGATGGACAGCTATAGTTACTCTACCCTCAAAGCTTGGTAAAAGAGCAAATCTTCACAGATTTTATGAAGGCTAGAAGGAAAGGGCACTCTTAACATGGGGGAGGGGGGTTCCCACTAATAGGAGCATCCTTTTGGAAAAAGTCATTAAGTATACCGTATTTTCACTTGGACAAAGGAGAAGTCTTTCTCATGTCCAAATCACCTTGTTCTTCTCAAATCACCAGCCCTACCCAGTTGTTTTTTTAGAATAGAATAGAATTCTTTATTGGCTAAGTGTGACTGGACACACAAGGAATTTGTCTTGCTGCATATGCTCTCAGTGTACATAAAAGAAAAGATACATTCGTCAAGAATCATAAGGTACAACACTTAATGATAGTCATGTGGAATAAGTAAGCAATCAAATCATATTAGGAAACAGTCAATATAAATTTTAAGAATACCAGCAACATGGTTATAGTCATATAATCATAAGTGGGAGGAGATGGGTGATAGGAACAATGAGAAGATAAATAGTAATGCAGACTTAGTAACTAGTTTGACAGTGTTGAGGGAATTATTTGTTTAGCAGAATGATGGCGTTCGGGAAAAATACGTTCTTGTGTCTAGTTGTTCTGGTGTGCAGTGCTCTATAGCATAATTTTGAGGGTAGGAATTGAAACAGTTTATGTCCAGGATGTGAGGGGGTCTGTAAATATTTTCACAGCCCTGTTTTTGATTCATGCAGTATACAGGTCCTCAATGGAAGGCAGGTTGGTAGTAATTGTTCTTTCTATAATAATAATAATAATAATAATAATAATAATAATAATAATAATAATATAACCTTTCCTTTTCTTCTTATTTGTAAAAAATGCCCTGTTTGATTGAGTGGCTCATCCACTGTTAAGGAACAGCCCACATTGTATTGCTGGATTTGCTCCACCTTTCAAATATTGTCTTCTTCAATGCATTGCATGTGTTTTAATGAACTGAGTGTCTGGAACAGCTAATACAGGTACATGTCCAACCACACAATGTTACAATAAAACCCTAGTGGGAAGCTTTAATGAGAGGCTGGTACAAAAGCTAAAAAGAAATTTGATTTTTAGAATTTTATTACAAGATTCCAAGTTCCATTGAAGAGGTCAGATTCATGAAAACTTCTGCTGAATACAGAGTGGAATGAGCAACAAAATGAGTGGATTTGTTCTACTAGAAATCTGGGACAAAAAATGAAGAGACAAAACCTGGTTGGATATGGGTGGAGAAAAAAATGTGCATTGCATTCTGTTTCTAGGTGAGAAGGTTGTGGATGTCCTTTAAGAAATGTGTGTTTGTGTGAGTGAGTGTGTTTATGTGTTTGGCAGGAGATGGTTTTTTTCTCCTTCTATGGAATGAATAAAGCCTCTTTCACAAAGAAAGCAAAATTACCATGTGTGAAAAGGGTGTTTTGTTTGGCTGAGATGAAATTTGCCTTAGTGAAATAAATTTCTCTTGGAACAGAAAATGATCAATTAAATAATTCTTTAGTGTTTTGTAGATCTTTCTGTTTCTTGCTTGCTTATTTTGTTTTGCTTTTGTATTCAGTTTCTTCAGCAAGCTATTACTTAGCTTCATTAGTTTATCTGATTTACTATTAATGTGGAAGGCAAAATTGTCAACAATAAAGCAATATTTCAATCTATACTCAAATAAATGAGAGGCTATAAACTACCTATTATTAAAACAACAGTCCTTCAATATAAAAAGTAAAGAATATCTGTGGTTCAGGGTTCAACTGCAGAGTATTGGTGCTCTCTGAACTTGGTTCTTTGCTTTCAAACATTTCTTTCCTGACTAGGTAAGATCATCACTGCTAGTAAGTGTGGGGTTTGCTCCCTGTTTACATACAATATCTTGTCTGCCAGTGTTTTTGGAGTTGTGGTTTTCTCCTTGATAGCTCCTTGACAAGGTTTTCTGCAGATTACCAGATTATTACATATATATTCAAAACCATCTCAGAAACTGCTAACAGACTATCACAATTGCATGGTGTCATCATATCACACAAATTAACTACAGCCCTCCAAAGCATCTTAAGTACACAATATGCCCATTAGCCCAAAAAGAAAAAACAGGAGTCATACACAATATACAGTGTAAGGATTGTAACAGCTACTTTGTAGGACAGGCAGGCAGAAGACTACCAGTCTGCATGCATGAATGCCAACTACCAAGTCAGAAATCCTTAATCTCACAATTTATGGATAAACTCAACTATAGTTTCAACTGGGAAACTGAGATTCCTAGACAAGTTAAATATAGAAATGCTAGACAATTCCTGGAAGCTTGGCATTCAGACAAATCAGCCATTAATAGACACTTAAATCATGTTTACACACCATTCAAAAAAGTCAATAAAAAACAAAAAAGGAAACAGTAAGAACACATTGTGTCCAGCAGTCTATATTCAGATAAACAGGGATAAACACCAGACAAGCAATCAGAGAGAAAATAATATCTCCACCAACTCTGCCAAGGATTAACAGGCATCAAACACCACACTCACTAGCACTGATGTTATTTAGTCAGATAATAAAATGTCTGCAAGTCTACATCCAAGCTCAGAGAATATCAAGGACTCCACAGGAATTATTTTTCCTAATTTAAATGTACAAAACATTCTGGTTCTGAGTCTGATGCAAACGTATTTGCCTTCTAACAAACTCTAGTTTAGGCTGTCCACACCTATTCCAGCTGTCATATTGTGAGTACATTGTAGCCCTTTTGTGAAAGTATTGTTGGGAGGAAAATCCATCTGATTCAGTTCCAAGCCAGGAGAAAGGCACTGGAAACAACATGGAGGCTGATTTGAAAAATGGTTTATTGAACAGAACCACAGTTCTGGGTCAGCTGAACAAATGGTTGAATGAATGGATGGATCTTTATAGATTTCTGTGACTTTGAAGTTCGAGCTGTTCTGGGGGTGATGCAATGAAGGGGCTTGTGTTCTGAAAGTGTGTTGGGCAATTCCTATTGTGGCTAACGGCTTTCATCCTGTGTTGGATCTTGGGTAAGTGACTGCCTCTAATCCTATCACTCTGCTTTTGCTAGCTGTCAAACTTTGCTGCAAGCAGTTTCAAAATATCCTGTCTTGAATGGATTTCCACCTGCAGTGTTTGCTTAGCTTACAAATAGAGATCTAGATAATTGTCTACCTCTTTCAATAAGCTCTTTATCACTTAAGTGCTGGCATCTGCTGTGGGCTATTAAGAATGACTTAATGCTGCTTTCTGCCTCTAAAAACATGTTTCTCCATTTCTCCTTTAGGAAAATATAATATTCTGGCCTTTTTAATATTTCACAAAATATTTCATTTTCTATGAACAGTTAAAATCTATGAACAAGGTTAGGGCCTGTTGTTACACTATAGTACAAGCATCCTTTTTTGTGCCACTTCATCTTGCTCAAAGGCCTGCTGTGTTTGTGTTTCTCTGATACCATACTTTTACTAGCAGAATGTGTGTGTTTGTTAAGTGTTCTGTAAAACTTCCAGGGTACAGGAAATCCTGTGGTTTTTCAGATGCTGGGTTTCAAGCATACAATTATACCTGAATCATTCTGCAATTAATATTGTGTTTTGCAGCCATTGGACTCCTTGTTCTGAAGTCCAAAACAATTTCTATGAAAAGCTAGATTGGTAAAGAATTTTCTAGCTGTTTCTAGTTTGAAGAAAATATTTATCAATTTTTATTCCTGATATAAGTATGGAACGATTTCATGTTCAAATGACATCATTAATTCTTTTTTACCTGAATTTTAGGAAAGCCATAGTCTTTTCTTGCCCATCCCAGAGAAAATTCAGTTCTCTGATATGGCTAGTTTTTCTCATAGCTGTCCATGATTGCATTTGTTTAACATGAGAGAGAGAACAAAAGCTAGAAAAAAATCCATATAGTGTTTGCAAATAGCTGTCGCTGGGGTGCTAAAAACAAATGTTGCACTCCTATGAAGTTGATAATGATGTGTCAACAACAATATCTTTACCCCTTAAAAGTTAAAAGGCTACAAAAATATTGTAGGGATCAGAATTCAATCATACTTTTATTTGATGTAAACATACTGGGATAATTGATTGAGACGTCATGCTGAGACAAAGTTCTGGTTCACACACTTCTTGAATGCCATGTGATTCACCCATGAAAATACCAGTGGAATTTGAACCAGACATACTAACAGCTGTTGAGATGTTCACAACCATCATTATTATTGTACAAATAGTACAAATACAGCAGGGCTCCATACAGTGAGAACATACAGTATCTGTCCTGTTATGAGCAACCATCTTTTGCAATCAGTTGCAGTCGATGTTGGGGGAGAATTCTTATTGCTTTTTCTTAAACGCTGGGTGCTACAAATAAATATGAAAGACTCTCTATCTCAAGATAAAAAAATATTTTAAGGTTTGGCATGAGGCATGGGATGCTAATGTCTTGTAACACAATACCAGCCTTGCTTGTTAGCTTGTTTTAGCCTTTAATCATACGAATTATGGAAATTAAGTGGCAGCATGAAAAATCTCTTACAGACTGTTGCAACTAGTGCTCTTTCATCAGACAAACTGAGCCTTCGGAAAACCACAAGAAGCAAAGGTCTGAATGTGTAAACTAACTAAGTATCTTTAAAGGGGAAAGAATTAAGTATTTCAAAAAGCACGTTGGCTCCTCTGTGGAATAGTTATTTTTAAACAGCATGCTCCCATTTTATGTAAATCAGTAATAAAAAGTTCTTGTTAGTAAGAGAGACTGAAAGTTCACTGACTTTTTCCAGAACAGCTCATCTAATTAAAGCAGACAAGCAGTACTGGTCAGAATGGTTTCAAAGAGGAAAACAGAACAAAAAACAGAAGTAAAAGAAAACCACAGAAATCTCTCAGTATCAGAGGGTTTAAAATCAAAAGTTTTGATGCATAAAATATTTTTTTTTTCATTGAGATGAAAGTTATGAGATATTAGAATTATCAGAGTTTGCTCCGTGTTTATACATGACTCTAAATGGGGACATGCGGGAACAAATACCAATTCTATTTGTATAGTGCTACCCAGGGGTGAAATCTAAATTTTGTTAGTACCGGTTCTGTGGGCGTGGCTTGGTGGGCGTGGCAGGGGAAGGATACTGC
>JANHFM010001211.1:123709-133896 GCA_032468115.1 Grayia smithii
CGTCACGTCACCCTGGGAAACCCCCCCAAGCCACGCCCAGAGAACCGGTAGGGAAAAATTTTAGATTTCACCCCTGACCGGTAGTAAAAGTAAGTAGAACCCACCCTTGCTTGGTGGGCGTGGTGTGGCTTGGTGGGCATAGCAGGGGAAGGATATTGCAAAAACTCCATTCCCACCCCACTCTGGGGCCAGCCAGAGGTGGTATTTGCCATTCTCCGAACTGCTAAAAATTTCAGTCAAAACCTGCTGAATAGCACCCGTGGGAAGAGGTCCTTTCATTCTACTGAAGTCTCTATTGTACTGACTCAGAAGATCCCCTGATAAAGGGCACAATCAGATCATGCAGCTTTATTTCTTATAATTCATGGAGTCTCTCTGCTTCGATGTCTGTGCCACATGTGAAGCCATTCATCAATGCCTTTGAGTCAAGATGCTTTGGGATAGCAGGGTAGAGCAGCTATTTTTCTTTAGAACTAATCTGCTGCCATTTGCAGATTTCCCTAGAATCTACTGCATATCCATTTTACTGGTATAGTGTTATAACACGGCTCATTAACAAATATTACATAGTAGTAATAGAATTTTCTTAGCTAGAACTGATTCTTTTCGTACCAGTTTTCTGTGGATGTAGTATTCCCTTTGAAAAATGGATGAAAAGTGACCTTCTAAGGCATTAGGCTGCTAGCCAAGTCACATATATGTTTTGCAGACAGAATATCCAGGGTTTAAACCCTGACATTTTCGGTGAGAAGAATGAGATAAGCAAACAGTGTGTAAACCATTTGCCTCTTCTGGAAATGAGAAGAACCAACAGAGTGACTCCTTATAAAGAGCTTCATATATCTCAAGGGAAAAAAGCAAACAGTGTATAAGAATAATAGATCATGCACATGATGGTTATATGAGGCTTTATGAAGCAAATCCCTGAGGACTGATAAAAATTACAATCCGAAGGAAAACCTGGATCTTCAATATACTTTTTCCCAGCCTTCCATTAAACAAACGAAAGCAAAATATTAAGCTGAACATGGCATTGCTTTTTGAAACACAGAAATATATAAATGTATAAAATATATACATAGTGTAAGAGTAAAAGTACATTCCAAATCACAGCAGCTTAAAACAGCAAGTGAATCTAAAAGCTAAAAAGGTCTTTAGCTCTGGTGATATCCAACTATTAAATGGCGTGAGAATGCAAAATGTAAGTACCAGGGAGAGCATTTCATATTCTATAGCCAGGGTAGATGCTAATAAAAGCTTTGCAGATTCTGTTCATGAAGCCTTACAATAAAGTAGAATTAGTCCAATTGGTTGTGTTTCCTGCCTGCTCTATCTGGAAAGACTGATATCTATCACGCAAGCCTGCAAATGCAAATCTCCTGCCATCTATTTTACAGTTCAAAAAACCAGGGAATGTTGTTGCGGTGATGAAGGAAAAAAGACACGTAGGCAGGAATCAGGTTACTGGGAAGGCACCCTGACTAGTTTGCAGGGCTCCCTTTTATTAGCATACAAAATCATCTCTGGCAGAAGCTCATTGGTTTAATCATGATACACTTGGTACAATCTCATTGGCTGATTGCCAGTGCATGTGAAGAGCTCATGCTTGTCTCGTGTCATCCTGATGCTCATCCTGTTGTTTGCCTCATGTTTGCCTCTCTATGTGACTTCCTTAGCTAAGCCAGATAAGTGTGTTGAACCAGATAAGAACAGAACAATGTGCTGACCTTTGCTCTACTCAATCGTGGTTTGCCAACGATGGAGCGTTGCAATTGTCCCCACAAGGGAAGGTTCTTTTGAGCCTCTTGCTGCGAGCTATGCTCTCTCTTATCTGACCATTCCCTAGGAAGCCTCTCTTTGCCCCATCTCCCAAGGTCTTTCCCATATACCATTACAGGGCTCTTAAAGCATGGGTAACTACTGGAACATATACAAATATTCTACCAGGCAGTGAGATGTCAAAAACATTTCTAGAAAGTGAATATATTCAGGGAGTGATTCCATTAAGAAGTGAGATTGGAAAGGGAGTAGATCAGCTGTCGACTAGGAAAGCACCAGACGTGGAACACCCACTGACCTGCTTCAAGCAGCAGAAGAAGAGGGCAGTGAACTGCTAACAGCTGTAGATTGACAAATATGGAACAAGACAATATAAGACAGAGGCAAGGAAAAATAGAATATACTTTATACTGAAGTTGGAGAAGACAAATGTACACATTCCCAAATCATTGCACTAAGTTTAATGAAAAGTTTTGCTTAAGAGACCCATACTTGAACAGAGAAATGCCAAATGAATAGGCAGATTTCGGAAAAATTGGATGAACATGAGACCAACATAATATCAAAGGTGGAGAGAGGAAAAAGTATATAAGATAATATGTTTAATTACAGCAAGTATTTTGCACCCTGCAAGAAGGTGAAATAATTCAGGCTTACGTATATGGCACAATATCTAATTTAGGGATGGGTTCCACTTACCTTTACTAATGGTTCGCAATGGGAGCACGTGTGTGCACTGGCTTCACTTGCATGAGCACCCTTGCTTCTATGCATGCGCAGATCGCCCCATGATGATGGGATGGGTGGGCGGAGCCTCCCGCCGGTTTTACTACTGGTTCTAAGAACTGGACAGAACCGGGAGCAACTCACTACTGTTTCCCTTCTGGCAAAACATTTTAGTGAATAATAAACTACTGTGAGTCAAGGAAATCGGACTGGTTCAAAAGAGAGAAAGGTATGAAAAAATATCCATATTGTCCCCATTTCTGTTTAATATACACAGTGAATATATTATTACAAGAATGACAGGATTGGAAAAGATGCCAGCTGGTATTAAAATTAAAGATTAACAGTCTGAAATATGCAAATGCTGCTGTATGGAAACAAAAAGTAAAATAAAAAAGGTAATGTTAAATATTAAAACAAAATTAATGTAAACCACCATGTGTAGGAATCTCAGAGTTGACTGAGAAACAATGAAGGTTGTAGATAATTATTTTTTCTTGGGCTCAAGAATAAATATATACACTGTGGTAGGGAGGTAAAGGGGAGATTAATTCTAGAGAGGAAGACAATAAGAAACTTAATAGTTTATGAAGGATAAGGGTATTCCAGTGACAGTAAAGAACAAAATAGTTAAAGCAGTCATTTTTCAACTGGTAATGTACTGTTATGAAAGCTGGAGAAAGTATGAATCTAAGAAGATAGATGTCTTCAAATTATGGATTTGGAGACTGCAATAAGAAACAACCCATCAGTCCTGGATCAAATAAAGACTGACTGCTATCTTAAAGGGATGATCCATAAGCAGAAACTAACATACATTGAGCAAATTATGGAGTAGAAAAACTACTCTGCGTGGCAAGGTTGAGTTAAACAGAAGAAGGGGAAGACAATTGATAAGACGATGGAGATGGAGGAGGTGATGGTGGTGGTAGTGGTCCTTGGAAGACCTACGAATTACCACTAGGGACAAATCAAAATAGTGGGAATCTATCTAGTCACGAAGACTCGGTGGCATGGAGAAGAGATACTAAGTGAAGACCTGGTAGGATTTCTGAAAGAAAATTATTATTTCAAGTTTTCTTCTGGTGCAATAAATAGATCATTTTTGGCTTTTCACATGAATAAAGCTCTGCCTATCTTCAAGAAAGCCAAATGCCTGTTAATAGAAGTTAATTGACAATGCCAATGGTATTACGATGGTTACAGTCAGAGGTTTCTTACATTCCCAGAAACTGTCTCCAGCATAATTGCATTGTCTACAGCTTCAGTGGAATGTTAGCTTTGCTTGGATTCTCTCTAAATGGGCAAACTGACTCTGTAACAAATTGCGTTTGTCATGGTTTCTGCAATCCTAAAACATTAGTTTTTATTAAAAGGCATATTTGGCACAATGCATATTGTTTCTTGAATGTGCCTATATTGCATTTGTATTGTATTTCTTCTGCTGTTACATAATTTTGTTAGGCAAATGTTCACTCCTTGGATCAAGAATTTCAATTACAATTCATGCCATTCATATATTTAATATTAAATATAAACTAATCATTTTTATCATTAGCTAAAACTCTTTCTTACCATTTTGTTTCAAGTAATGTAAAAAGCTGTTACCCCTGCAAATTCATCCTAAAACATTTATAAATACTTTCTGAAACCTAAAATTATCCGTATACATTATGATTGACTCATATGAAATCCTGTCTTCATGCATGTCTGGAAGAAAGTCAAAGAATATGAAATATAAATAAATCATAGTCACATATATGCTGGTCCCAGTCCCTGTATATGTATTTTTCTCACCATATTTTATTCCCTCTAACTTCTGTGAGGAAATCTGGAGGGAAGCTCTATTTCTGTTTTCTTCATTATGATATAAGTCAGGAATGTGGTGGATCACATGGTTAGGATGCTAGATTGGAGTTTAGCAACCCCGCATTTAAGATCTGAGTGCTTCTGCATGGCGGGGTGAGCTCTAATCATTCACTCCAATTCCTTGATGGGGATATGAAAGGAGCACCTATGGGAATTCCCTGGGCAATGGTGATGTTACTGGCTAATCCTTTCAACTTGGAAGCACCTTAAATTATGCTTCCAACGTGAATGGCATGGGGATTATGATATAAGTGTCCATGTGACGTAGGATGCAATTGTAGATGGACAGCTGCATCAACATTCAAGCAACCCCAAGGACTGCTCTCCTTTACGCCTCCTAACCAAATGTAGAAATGTCAAAAAGAACAAGGTGTGGAATATAGGATACTGGTGTTTTCTGTAGCCTTCATGTTTTCTTTAAGAATGCACAAAGCATGAAAATTGTGCAGGTTGTACCTCACATTCAGTGGTGGGTTGCTCCCGGTTCGGCCTGGTTAGCGCGATCCGGTAGTGGTGATTCTGTGATGTCACTGAACCAGTTCTCTGCGACCGGTAGCTGGGCCGACCCGCGCGCCCGTACTTACGTTTCTGTGCTCTGCGCATGCACAGAGCGCTTGTTTCAAGTTTTTTCCAAGGTCAGTAGCTAGTGCGCATGCGTGGAATGCGCATTCAGCACGCAAAGCGTGCAAAGCAGCGTGCACGCGCAAAGTGGGTGCATGAAGAAAACCAGTAGTAGAGGTAAGTAGAACCCACCCCTGCTCACATTTCTACAGACAGGCATGTCCTGCTTTTCCTAATACTTTTTAAGTTCCACAACACTACACAGAGAATAAACACACTATTTGTCTGAATGGTCTCCTCTTGTTACTTGGCTAATGTGTCCTAAACACTTTCCCTTGTGTTTAGGGATAACAATTTCCAAGTGGGAAAGAAGAAATGAATCTAGAGATCTCCCACAGCCACATATTGTCATCAAGCTGATACATGTCAGAGTAATTTGGCTTCCCTTGTTTACCCTTAACAGTGCAATCTAATTCAGAAGTAAACCAAAAATAAAAACCCAGTGCCTACACTTTCCAGATAATTTCATTACAGCACATATTGATTCATCAGTTTGTCTCATTAATATTAATGACATTCAAATGGCTAGATACCTGCATGCTGGGATAAGGGTTTACTCTGAGGAATGTAACTCCCACAGATGAATTAATCTAAATGCACTTCTTTGCAGAGATAGGGCACTGCATTATGCTGCTCATTACAGTAGTATAAATGTGGGAAGACTGAGCCTCTTACCGACGTGCAGTATTTTACTGGATTTAGCCCTATGCTTATGTGGATTTGTTCTACTGAGGGATTATTAAAAGTAGCTAATAATTTTCTGGTTAATTTAAATTCTATCTCTATAAACACAAGAATCATTCTACATAAAATTAAGGGTCCAATACTAAACACCAGAGTTAGTTTCTGCAACCCAAAGCATTAAAGTATGTAGCTCTATCATCCCATGTTTCATATGCAATTCTCCTAAACCCGGAGTCCTCCAAAAGGTCTGGATTTCAAGACTCTATTGTCTGAAATCTAATATATCTGAAGAGCATTTAGTTATTGAACAGTTCTTTATATGTAGAAGCCAATCTCCTTTTACTCAGTTATACCAAAATATTAGTATAAATTAGGGGTGTGTTAACTTCAGCCCCAGGACCTATTTTAAAGCTGATATTAAATTGTACCGTTTAATGTGATAGAATGGGGAAACCATTAAATAATAACAAATCACCACTAATAAGATTATTGTGTTCAAATTTGCTGTCCCCAATCTAAAATTAATCTGTTTTTTATGAATTTATCAAATGACATCCAATTAACCATTACATCTTGTGGTAATGAATTTCATATGAACCACACTGCCTTCATTACCACTTGTGCCCAATCTTTCGTGACACTGCACAATATGTGAATTAGGTTCAGGGTTTTTAGTTTGGCTCAATCTCTAACACAGGGGTGTCAAACTGGCGGCCCATGGGCCAGATGTGTCACACACAGGTCACACCCATCCCAGCTCCGTGAATGTGAAAAATGTCACAAAATGTCATGTGATGGCAACATGAGGCCGCGAATTTGACACCCTTGATTTGGCCTTTATTATAGAAGATTCCCTAGAGATGGGAACTATATTCTTACAGGAATTTGAAGAATTTGGTAAAGTGGTAGGGCTTAAAATAAAGAAAAAACTAAAATACTAACTAAGAATCTCACAAATAGGCAAAAGGAGGAAGTGGAATCGAAATTGGGGATCCAAACTTCTAAAAAAGTGAAATACCTGGGAATTTGGCTACTGGCGAAATGCTCTTCGATAAAAGAAGACAATTACAATAACTTAGTACAACAGGTACAAAAAGATTTGGATAATTGGGCAAAATTACAAATGTCTTTAATTGGCAGAATTGCCACAATAAAAATGAATATTCTACCTAAATTATTTATTTATTTATTATATTTATTACTATATTACTATATCTTTTCCAAACAGTACCAATAAAACTGGGGAAATTTTTTTTTGAACAATTAAATAAAATAATAAATTTATTTGGTTGGGGAAAAAAACCCAAATAAAACTCAAACTTTTACAAGATTCTAGAACCAAAGGGGGCTTTGGTTTTCCTGACTGAGAACTATATTATCAAGTGGCAGCCATGACATGGCTTAAAGATTGGATTCAACTGAATAATAAAAGGATACTAACATTAGAGGGCCACAATCTCCAATGTGGCTCGCACACATTTCTTTGGGAAGGGAAGAGCAAAACCCACACATATTTTCAGAGACATTTAGTGAGGGATGCCTTAATAAATATTTGGGAAAAAATTAGGAGAAATCATATTATGAAAATTCCAATTTGATTATCAAAAGTGGAGGTGATGATCTACCCAAATGTATTAGATTTAAATAAGGTGGTGAGATATTCAGAACTATTAGATGAACAAGGGGATTTAAATCGGATCAGGACTTTAAAAAAAAGGGAATAAAGATTGATTGGTAGCCTTATCTTCAAATTAGAATGAGACAAAAAAGATATAGAACAATATGGCATTTATGGAAAACAATTGGAACTTGATAAAATACTATTAGGGACAGGGGAAAAAATGATTACCAAAACATATAATTTCCTCCTAAGATTCAAAATGGAAGAAAATGGGAAGGAGACGATGATAAGTTGGGCTAGAAATTTCAGATACAGTATTGAATTAGACCATTGGGATAAACTATGGGAGAAAAATTATAAATTAATGATGTCACCAGCCTACAAGTAAAACCTCTATAAAATGTTCTACCGATGGCATTTAGCACCAGCCAGATTGGTTAAAATGTTTTCAAGTTGTTCACCCGAATGCTGGAGATGTGGTTATAAACAGGGAACTTATTACCACATGTGGTGGACCTGCCCCAAAGCCAGGAAGTACTGGTATAAGATAAAAGACTGGTTGGAAGAAATTATTGAACATAAGATTGAATTGAAGCTGGAGTTATTTCTATTGGGTATTTTGGATGGGAGGATGGATAAAAATTTCAATATATAATATTACATATTTTAACTGCAACCAGAATCGTCTTTGCGCAGAATTGGAAACAGGCTAATATTCCTTCAGAGGCAATGATAATAAGAAAGATACTTGAGTGTGCCGAGATGGATAAATTGACTATGGAATTGAAAGAGAAAACTCTGAGTATTATCAAGTTTAGAGTATATGGTATAACTGGTTTGAGAAGAAAAGTAGAACTAATGTATAAGAAATATATAATAATGATGTTTGTAGATATTAGTATAATACAAATGATTGTATAATACAGGATAGTGAACAATAGAAATAGAAATAATGTAAGCATGATTGTGATGGATGATATTGATACCAGTATGGAAGTGCTATAATGTGTGAAAATTTGTGTTTTGTTATTTAAATCTTGAAAAAACTTAATATTTTTTTTAAAAAAGAAAGAAAATGGTAGCCACTTCTGGAAGGTACTTGTGTCCTCTTTTCTTAATGTGAAGTCTGGAGAGCTTCAAAAGGTAGGTGTGCAAGACGTGATGGGGGATGGGTAAGGCCCAAAGCCTGCAGGGTAGGATGGGAAGGGAGAGAGATGAGGTGACACTGCAGTGTCCCTATGGTTGGATATCAGGCAAATGACCATTGGGTGTTGCAGCAGCCATACCTTCAAAATGGAGTTGTAACTGGCTTTGAGGTGGGTGGGTGGGGGGTCTATCATAATTTCATATGTTGTTAGGCAAGGACTATCTGTACACAACTACCTTTAACTCCAATTTCTTTGTTAGCTTGGTCTTGATTTGAGACAAACTGAAAATTCTCAGTTGAAAAAAAAGCAGTGAGAATTGTATTGGGAAGATGAATTAACTTCCCCTGTACTACATATTCTTCACAATGGTTGCCAGTGAACTACTCATCAAGAAACAAAAATTCTTTTTGACTTCCATTTCAATTCCAGCAGCAAGGAAAACATTTCCTTTAAATCAGTTTCATTTGCTTATACTAACCAAGGAAGATAAACAAATTGACTATGTAGCATTATCACCTTTATTATGAAAATTCTATGGAGAAGGAATCACATCATAGAGGACACCTTTGTTGCAGCAGGGGCAAAAACAAAAGCAATTTCTTTGGGAAAAAAGTTAGTTCCTTAAAAGTTGTATTTCTACCTTAAAGCTAACTTTCAAAGGAATAATAGTTACAAGTGTTGGTTGCATTCTGGTCTTACCATAAGTAAGTATCTAGTACACCAAGAATAAGTATGGAGTTTTGGATACCCAAAAGGACAAAAAGGGAACATCTCAGACTATGCATAATAGAGCTAAGTTGTCTAAATCATTTTTTGATATGATGGAAGATACGGAGTTTAGAGACATTTGGAGAGAGCAACATCAGGAAGAAAGAGATTTTATTTTTTTTTCGGATGGACACCAATCTTTTTCTAGAATTGATTTTATTTTGATAACTAATGATTTTCTTTTCAGGGTGAAGAATGTTAAAATTTGTGTAAGGTCATTAACAGACCATAGCCCTGTATGGATGGAATTGGACAGAGGTAATGGTGAAAGGAGATCCTGGCGTCTAAATGAGAACTTATTCAGATATGATGTTAATATACAGGAATGTAAGAAACAATGAAATTTTTTTTTGATATGAATATGTATAAAGGTACTTCAATAGAAATGGTGTGGGATGCAAGTAAAGCTTGCACCTCGCAATGTATGAGAGGTACGTTGATATATTTGAATAATAAGCATAGGCACAAACAAGCACAAAAACGAAAAGAGTTAGAGGAAGAAATAAAGAGAAAGGAAAAAGAGCTTATCCTTAATCCACATGATAAAAAAATCCAGGAGGTAATAAAATTGCTAAGAGGTCAAATTACTATGTTGATGGCAGATCAGGTGGCTACTAATTTAAGGTATGTAAAACATAATACCTTTCATAATGCTAATAAACCAGGTAGATGGTTATCTTATCTGTTGAGAAAAAAGCAAAAATCAAGTACCATCGAAAAAATAGAGTATAGAGGTCAGGAGGTTTACCAACAGAATATTATTAAAAGGTATTTGCAGAATATTATTCAAAGTTATATGCTAAAGAGACGGTTCAAGGTTTGGATATAGATAAATATTTAAATGGGGTTACCATCTCTACAATTTCAGATGAACAAAGGGAAAGACTGAATCAATCAAAGAGTCTTTGGTGGCGCAGATTGCTAATGCACTGGCTAAGTGTCTCCACTTAAGTCCATCTGCTTGCAATTAG
>JANHFM010001211.1:219496-231289 GCA_032468115.1 Grayia smithii
CTGAGTCAACCTTGAGCCTGGTGAGATTCGAACCAACACTAATTGCAGGCATCTGGAACTAAGTGGAATCACTTAGCGAGAGCACGAATTAAGTGCACCACTGAGGCTCTTTTGCCTTTCCCATCAAGGAAAGTGAAGGTATGATTCAATCATACCTGTTTTTGCTTCAAGGTCTTAAGATGGCCTGGAGAAATTTGCTCTATAGTTTTTGATCATCTCCAACAGGGATAATAATGCTATCAACTCTAAAGCATCTTAAAATGATAAAGATGGCCAAACAGATCAGGGTGAATAATGTTTTATCTAGTGCTTAAAACAGGGGTCCCCTACCCCCAGTCTGTAGACCAGCCCACATCATGCCAGAAACAAGCAAAACACCATCCACAGCATACAGGCAGCACACGAAACCATGCCCCATCTGGTCCACGAAAATAATCTCTCCCCATGGAACCAAAAGGTTAGAGGCCACTGGCTTAAAACATATCAAGATATGATCCCAGATATTGATTATTTAGTAAATAAAGGAAGTATGGAATAAAAATATAGATGTTGTAGTTGAGCTATTGTTTTTAAAATAGACATATCCCAGATAAAATAAAGATTTAAATAATCTTTTATTACTCAGTATATTCACAAAGCAATAACTTTGGGAAGAAACTGACAAAAGAAATAAAGTTTGAAAGAAGTAACATTACAAATGTATTTCTTTTGTCAGTTTAATTTTTTTTTCTTCCCAAACTTATTGCTTTTTCAATGTACTGGGACCATATTATAATGTTTATTTTGAATTCAGGTAGCTAACAGTAGTCTGGGAAAGGCTAAAATAGATCCATTTTTTAATGTTTTCCACCTTTGTTAAGTCCTGCAGAATTCCTCAGTGAAAACTCTAGTAATAGTGAAAAAGCTGCTACAATACACCAGTTTGCTTTCAAAGTGAATAGTATCTTCTACAGCACTCTCCATAAAGTGATATAATCCATCTACACAATTTTCTCTAAATTTTGTTCTAAAGAAGCATCTTGAACTAGCTTCTGATTGCTGCATCATTGGGAAATCATTGATAGATAGAATTCTTTATTGGCCAAGTATGATTGGACACACAAGGAATTTGTCTTGGTGCATACTTGGTGTACATAAAGGAAAAGATACATTCGGCATGAATCATAAGGTACAACACTTAATGATAGTCATAGGGAACCAATAAGCAATCAAATCATATTAGGAAACAGTCAATATAAATCTTAAGGATACCAGCAACAAGGTTACAGTCATACAGTCATAAGTGGGAGGAGATGGGTGATAAAAACAGTGAGAAGATTAATAATAATGCAGACAGTTACTAGTTTGACAACGATGAGGGAATTATTTGTTTAGCAGAGTGATAGCGTTCGGAAAAAAAACTGTTCTTGTGTGTAGTTGTCTTGGTGTGTAATGCTCTATAGCATTATTATTTTGACATCATCATGATCAGGAGTGTAGGATTGCTATTTGTATGATTGGTAGACAGGGATATTGGACCATCCCGGAATGAGACCAATACCTAAATTCAATGCATCCTAAATGTCTATGGAGATTCTCAGTCATCCAGGTCATGGTTGTCCCAAAGGTGCTTTTTCACAAGGCAGTTGAATCTCATCCTGGTGGGTTTGTTCTATGTTGTGCCATGCATTTATGAACAAAACAATCACTTCATAAACACATGGCACATAGGAGAACAAGCTCTTCAGAACAAGGTTCAGCAGTCCATCTACATTTAAAAAACAAAGGCCACTCTTTTGAAGACAACAAAGTTGTCTTCAAGTGCAGACAGTGCAATAAGTGCAAGTGCAATAAGTGCAATAAACTAAACTAAAGTCTACATTTTGGAAGGAGAGGACCACTGGTTTGAAAGAGGGGTCAAAGAGGCCATCTATATCAAAACTGAACAGAACTCTCTTAACAGAAGGGGAGGGATACAACTTCATCTATCTGTAGTCTACAACACAGTCTGAAGTTCCAAGAAGGTTCTACACTCATTTGCACTACTCAGGTAACTCTGAAGACACAGATAAACCTCTAAGTGCCCTCAGTGACTCCCTAAAACATGCAAAAGACCAGCTGTCTGCAAGGAGTATAAATCCTTCCATTCCCCATCATCCAGTCAGAGCTGAAGAAACTTCTTGGATGAGAATTGAAACATCTTCAAAGAAAAACAAGACAGACCAGTTACCTCCTGAAAAAGCACCTTTGGGTCAATGTATCCTGCTTTTTTGAGGAAATAGTTGATACTGCACCACAGTCACTGGTACAGCAGAGGAGATCTTCACCCAGAAAATGGTAGTTATCTTCAGAAGTAAGAGCTTTGTGATACATCTGCAGCCTAAAAGTCTTCGCTGATTTTGACCTGCTTAACTCTTTCTGAGACTTGTCCAGTTGTAACTTACATCATGTCTTTTTGTATCCCTCAGCAAATTCTTTAGTTTAAAGATAATAAGCCATTCTTTTAGGGACCTCAGTATATTTGTTATCTGTGTATTGACAGTCTTAGTGTCTTCCTAACATTCTGATTTTCAGCTTTCCAGTTGACCCCATTTCTCTTCAGAGCTCCTTTATTTGCAACTTTTTGACCTCATTCTTGCTCATTTCTTTTGCCTCTTATACAATTTCTTACTCATCCTCTATTTGTGCTCTAAAATGCTTACGTTGCATTTAAGTTGTACAAGAAATAATCAAAGTATGAATAATCAATATCCTAGATTTCAGAAATTAGAGTAAATAGCTAAATTTACATGAAGAAGGATTATATGGATGATTCACCATGCTATCTTATGTTTCATGCATATCCTTAGCCTGAACTTTCTAAAAACAGAACTCTGAAATTGAAAATGCTCCATAATATCCAATGTTGTAGTTTTGGTAATGCAATGAGTTTACATTTCTGTCAAGCAAAATCCATTTCTTGTTCTGCTATAGTATAACCTTCCTTTTGGACATACATGTAATTCTGCAACAGATGAAAAGGAGGCAGAACACTATTTTCATCAGTCTGACACACACATACCTTTTCATGATGTAGACATTGCTGCAGTATTATTTTTTTAAATTCATTATAGCTGCCCAACAACAATGGTCTCTGTGTGGCACCAAGCCTACAGCTACCTACAAAATACTATTGATGTTGAATTTCTGTTACATACCTTGGGCAAAAGGTGTTTGTTGTTAATAAGTTGCACCCTAATGTGGGAAATCTGGATTGATCAATGTCAACTGTAGTCAGTAACAGCTGAGAGTTTCCTGTATTTATGGTTCCACCTGAGTACATTTTGGTCTTGCCACAATTCTGCATGTCAGACCTAACCTAGGATTGCATGAAGTAAAGGCAAAACCTTTGTGTCATGCTCCATTCCTGGTGGACTTCAAGAACATTGTCACATAATTTTCTTGGAAGCAACATGGAAATGTTTTTCCACTCTCTTCATTCAGGATATTTTTATTATTATTATTTGCCAGCCTCAAAAAAACACCAGCCCTGAATTAAAGAATGGAAAGCCTACCTTCTGGATCATGGGTGCTACATCCCTGAAAAATTTGGATCAAAAGTTGAATAGCCACTTGTCTGGGTTGGTCTGAAGGTTCTTGTTCTGGGCAGAGGGTTGGCTAGAATATTTCTAAGATCAAATCAAATCTAGTAATTCTAAAGCAAGCTTTTGGGCCAATTCAACATGCAACTTTAAAGCCCTTTATGGCACAATCCAAGGATATATCAGGCAATGTTTTGCCGGAGCTGAACCTAGAGTGGGCTATAGTCTATAGGCTATAGTCTGAACCTAGAGTGAGTTTAGTCTATTCCTTGAGAGACATACATGGGAATGGATTAAATGTCAGGTCTTATTCATTGTAGCCATTGCCTTTTGAAACACTTTGTCAGCCTCAAGATGCTTGCTTGCTTTTTGGCTACCATCGAAATGGGAGGGGAGAGATGAAATGGGATTTGGGAAGTGGGAAGTGTGCTGGTGGAGACGTCTCAGAGAGGTGAGGAAGATTCTAATGTTTTGCTACAGCTGCAGAGAGAGCTGATAGTTGTCAAGGTCAACAGTTTCAGCATACCAAACGGATGGGGCCTCCTAAGAGGAGGGCCCACATGACACTTGGAGCAGATATGGATTGGACAATTGTCCTGAGGGACTTAGGGGGGTGGGTAAAGGGATTGTTTTAATATATGATTTTTACACCTCTTGCCTCAGACTTTGCTTTCAGTTCCTACTCAGTAAAAGTACCTTTTCTCTACAAGCCATGGAGTTGCGGGTTTTCTTTCTTGAGTACTGAACGGAGGCACATCTGACACACTTCCCCTGTTGGAGTGTACATTGTCCCTACTCAGCTTACCTTCTGGTAACATCTGAAATATTTACTTCAGCATGCTTTTGGCTCAGGGAATGATTGAGAGGTGGCACATTTTACAGAATTTATTTTGAGTTTCATATTTTTACTTCTTGATTTGGTTTTTGTACTTGCATGCTAGCGGAGTTTTTGACAATTGATGTAGGCTGTAACAATTGCTAATAAATAAATTGTTTAGTTCCATTACAGCCAGAGATTCAGAAATCTCACCCAAGGATTTGGCTTTTAAGCCAGACAGGCCAGGGAATGTTGCCACCTGCTGAGACTATACCCCTTGTCTTCTGCATTAAACTCTGCTTTATCAACTCTGAGCATGAAGTCTGCCTCATTTTGGGAACTTTATGTAAAGATAGGTATTGTGTTCTTTGAACTCTTACTATATGCTGTTGCCTGCTGGATTTACAACCTTATAATAGCTAATTAACTGTCTCCAGGATGAATAGGCCATGACACAGCTTCAACATCTGTTTTTATATTTGAGAGTAGATTGTGTATCTTATGATACACAAGGATATTTCAGTTGTGAGTCATTAGCTATTAATAAGAGATGTTCTGTTTTGGCATGTTTTGTTTATTTTGAAGTAATTGTATTCAGGGGATAATATAATAAATAAATAATGTTCATTCCAAAGTTCTGGCTGCAATTGATTTTGAAGAAGCATTTATATAAGATTATATACAGTCTTCTGTATGTCGAAAACAACCCCCAATAATTAATTAAAAACTTTAAAAATCCTGTTACTATTTTATTCTTATAATTAACGAGTTTATAGGCTTGCTATTTTTGATGGTTCGTATTTCAGACCAACACTGTTATCATTAAGTCAGGCAATTATGTTTTTTTCTGCATTTTCTCTGGTAATTAGAAGAGCACCCTGACTTCAAAAATAAAATGACCTTCCCTCCTAGATTCTCCTTTAATCATTGTTTGTTCAACATGAAAGTTGTGCTAGGATTAAGAAATCCAAGCTTCACATATGTTTAGGCAAAATAGGCTAATAATGCATTAGACATGGTGTGTTTAGCACACTTGAATAACGTTGAGAAATAGATCCTTTTCCAGCATCACTTGGATCAATAATTCAAGATTACAAATATTGAAATTCTGTACATCTAGAGGTGACCAGGATCCATACTGCTCTATGCCACTCAGAAGAATAATGGTTGGTGTGTGTGTGATTATTTTGATATTTCCATTCCAGTACAACTCTAAACACTGTTCTTTGAAACTTGAGTTCACTGGTTTCCTGTGGAAATTATTGTAGATGAAATCAGTGAGACTTATCTTCAAGAAGCAATGTTTAGATGGTACTGAAAACTACAGCAGAACATAATAGCTTAGGAAGAAACTGCTTTTACTGCTTTGATATTTCTGAAAGCTGTATAATATTAAAATGTTGAGATAATAATATTTACAGAAATACATTTCTTCCACCTTTTAAAAGCAAGGCAGTCCATGATCTCAATCCCAAGGCAATCACTAATAATGAATCCAGTTAAAAGGAATGGAAAACACATGATCTCATTCAAATTACATGGCTTTTATTTTTAATGATCCTATTAAAATTTGAGGTGAATAACAACAAGCATGAAGTTTGACAGTGTTTTGAATTCATTGTGATTTTAACTATATGTTTCTTGAATTGTTGCATGGATTTTTAATTCTTACATGTCTTGAGAATCTTTTATAATGAAGGGGTTGCAGTGGCCGAATGGTTAAGACGCTGGGCTTGTCGACTGGAAACTTGCAGTTTGAGACCCAAATACCACGTGATGGGGTGAGCTCCTGTTTTTTCCCCAGCTCCTGCCAACCTACCAGTTTGAAAGTATGTAAATGCAAATAGATAAATGGGTACCACTTTGGTGGGAAGGTAACAGCATTTAGGTGGTGCAGTTGTTAGAGTGCAGTACTGCAGGCTACTTCTGCTGACTGCTGGCTGATTGCAATTTGGCAGTTCGAATGTCATCAGGCTCAAAAGGTTGACAAGGTCTTCCATCCTTCCAAGGAGGGTAAAATGAGGACCCAAATTGTTGGGGGCAATATGCTGACTCTGTAAACCACTTAGAGAGGGCTGTAAAGCACTGTGAAGCAGATGTAGTGCTATTGCTATTTTGTGCATCTCAGTGTATAGTCATGCTCGCCACGGAAGTATCTTTAGATGATACTGGCTTCCTCAGTTAGGAAACATAGATGATCACGCCCCTACCCCCCACCCCGAGTTAGACATGACTGGACAGGGGAATTCTTTACCTTATCCTTTATAGATAGATTGTTTTCTGTTTCGCCCTGAATTTTTTACTCTTATCATTTTGTGGAAGATGAGTCTTTCCTTTGTACTTAGCTTTGTTTCACTGTATATTAATCTGTCCTGGGGCTTTACCATAATTCTGGCTGCATAAGATAAGTAATACATGTGTATGTCATTTTAATAAATGTGGTATGGCAGGGTAGTTCTTGCAGGTTAAAAGGGCAAAATAAAGTTTTCCTGATCATTTTTAAGCTTTACCCCAAAGGGGTAAAGCTGCATCTTTACTTTTTCATTTTCTTCCTAATGTGCAGTAGATACAAATCTTTCTTCTACATCGTATTAAGGAAATGGTCAGCCATCTATTAATAATAATAATAATAATAAAAAAAGAAAACTGGAATATCACCCATTCTTCTCATTTATTTACTGTTGCAGTTATTTTTTTAAAAAAACATGAGCATTGCATCTTGGCTTCACATTTAATGCAAATGCTCAAAGCTCCTGAACAGCTCTTTGCTAAACACAAGACAAGCCGTATCATTTGCAAGCTTGTGTGATTGTTATGGAAGTTGCGGCTGGGTGGCTGGGTGGCTTAATGGTTGTACATGACCACTTTCACAATTCATCACTCTTCCATTTTGCAAAGCATCTCTTTTAAAGGCTTCACACAGAGTCTTTTCGGACAGAATCCTTCTAGGCTCTCACATATTACATTAGAATATTTACAAGTTTTATAGGAGATGTTAGAAAAAGCAAAGCAACACTTCATTTAATTCAAAAGAATAATATTTAAGGCAGACTATAAAATTGCAATAAATAAATAAATAAAATGACCCCATGGCTTTCAAACTGTTAATTTTTCACAAACCGAATTTGATATAGACTTTATATGAGAGTCTGATGGATTGGACTGAAGCATAGGGATTGCCAGTTCTACCAGCATAAAATCACAGAGTTATGTATTAACTTTCCTGTCCCTCATTAGTTTTGCATTTCTTCTGAAGATGAGTGGATGAAAATCAAGAACACACCTCAAGGGATGGAAAAGAAATTATTTTGAATAATATTTTAATATGAATTTACCGGTGTTGCAGTTCAACAATATGCATAGATCAGACCATAATTCTCCTCCAGTATCCAATCCTTTAAATTTTTGGCAATGCAGTTTTGTACATACATACACACCTACACACGCACATACACAGTCACATACAGACACATACAAATATTCATTGAAGAAAGCAATAGACATTAGAAAAAATCATTTGCAAATATGTACTGAATAATAAATGCATATATGGGAAGAAATGTACATTTAAATTTGCATGTGTTATCATGTAGACTATTAAAATGCAAATTAAAGCAGAAAAGGGGCAAAGGAAAGTGGGAAAAAGGAAAGCGAATACACTGGAACACACACATGTATGTATGTATGTATATATGTATGTATGTATTTCCCGTCACTATCAGTGAGAGACTATGCAAGCTGATAATTGGCAAGATATTAGAATGGTGGCTCTCTCAACCCATGCTGTGTTTGTAGCTAAATAAAGGCATGTCTCAATTCTATAACTGAACTATAGAAAATCAATATCCATAAAATGATAAGTGGTAATTGGTAATAGTAATTACTAGTTAGTCCACATCATAAATACTTGAGGAAACTGAAATCCTTTCAGGAAGTTATTAGCTCCATATCTAAGAACATCACAGCTGTGCCAAAGTGGATTAAAGATCTTTTAGTTTCAGCATTTTATCCCCATTAAGTTCAACCAGAAACCTAATGGACCAAATCAGAGACCTAGTATTATTACTTACATTCATGTTACCCAAACAATGTCACTAAAAAGATATTGTAAAGTCATTAGGATTGGTAGCCGTTTATTATTTATCTTTCCATAAATAGGAATACTCTTCTTCTAAAATTCAATAAATGGCCAATACTAATTACATTTTGTTCTAAGAAACTTTGTAGTTTATCTATGCCCTGAATGGACATAGTGTCTTTCTGAAGAGCAGCTGAAGACTATCTGCACTGAAACAGCAATGGGCAATTTTTTTGGGTAGTAAGGGTGGTCTCCCCCTACCACCATTTTTTAAAAAAAGTTTCTGAACTCCACTATTGAGAAGGGTAAGGATGACCATTTCCTGTTTGTTTTGTTTTTAATTTGGGGAGTAGACAGGTGGTTATAAAGTACAAACTGATATAATTATAAAAATAAAAACATTGCATCAAATGTTCACAGGTAATATGGGAGTCTTTAGAGGGCCAAAAGGGTGATATTTGATGTTTTTAAAACTGTACACTCAAGATGCATGCCCAGTGCTATTAGATTTGTCAAGTCTCACTCCATACTTGATCGTAGGTATTCATTTTGAAATGGAAATGAAATGTGTACAAACACCGAAGGAGGAACTGTAAAATAAGCTTAAATATCATACAAAAAATAACATAATCTCACCTAAAATTACCAGGGATGATGGAGTAGTCCTAATAAGCACAATGTGCTTTTTTTGTATCATTGTTTTGCCCATCCACAGAGCATTGTCTCTACTCTCCACAGGGGGAAAAAATGTGAATGCAGGCTTTGCCTTACAAAAGTTTGTCATCTGTGCTCTAAGCTAGGAGTGCTCCAAACTTGGCAACTTTAAGACTTGTGGACTTCAACTCCCAGAATTCCCCAGTCAGCATTGATGATGTTATCTAGTTTGGGTAATGAAACATCTGCAAAAAAACAAGCAAGCTCAGGCACACCTGAAGAACCCTTCATTTCAACCTTGAGCTACAAACATTCTCCTTTATTGGAAACAGCACTGTGACTGTTCATGTGTGAACATCATGCTGTGATGATATTACTAAGATAAGTGGTAGCTCTCTCACCTAGGTCTAATCCGGAGACCAGAGAAGGAGCAGGGAGCACCTTTACTGGTTTATTTTTTTTAACAAAATCAGTGTTTCATAGATTGCCTTGGCCACATTGGTACCCAGTGGTAGCCATCACAAGATGTTATCAGTGCTCCAAATATATTCAAGAATGTTGCCTAGTTCTGCTCTAAGTCTAGTTTCTGAGATGAGCAATTGGGATACCTGGTCTCTTGATGCTTGTTGGTTTCACTTTATGTGATTTGGCTGACTGGTGATGTTAAAACTAAACAGCATTTTTAGACCTCAGCAATCACTGGATTGTTTCAGAGGGACTGAAGATGGCAGAGCAGAGTGTTCTGCTGTGTTTTTTTAAAAAAACGTACAATATAAACTAAGAAATGTTTTGTTTAGTGTTAGTCCTTTGAGATACATCAGATCGGGAAACAGACAGCACAAGGATTCCTAAAATGCTATTTTATTCTTATGAGTATAATAACAACATCTTGAAAGCTTGTTAGAATTTCTCTCTGCCTGCCCTCCTTTACTCAATAGTATCAGAGTGGCATTATTTCAATTTCTTATACTTGGCACTTTCCCAGGACTGGTAACTCCCTCAACAATTTTTCCCTTCCAAGGTCATTTCTACATTCCTTTACACTTAGTATGTTAACTAAGTATAACCATCTTAATGAATGCATCAATCTATTTGCTGATGTGTGAAAGCTGTTTCAGAAATATTATGTGCATATGACTGGCACTACATTGGCTGTCTATATGTTTCTAAGTATAATTCCAAGTGAAGATTATGATCCATAAAGTTCTATATGGCTTCAGTCCAGGACGTCTTCAGGACCATCTTCTCTGAGCAGAACTGGACTGTCAAGTCTGACTTGAACCTGACTGAAACCATCTTTTGCTGCTTCATAGTTGCTTCATAGTTGCCACACACTCTAAGAGAGGGGGGACAGATAGACTATATGCAGAGACAACAATGAGCCTTCCCATGGGAACCAAGGTCATCCCAACAAGTGGCAGTTGAAAGAGGAGGGGAGTGACTGAGGAACCTGCCGACTGCTTTAATTGGACAATGTGACTTGGGACAATTGGGGAGGGAAATAGTTACTCTTTTAACTATACTAAAACTTCAGAATTGGCTTTCACTTGCTGTGCTGATATGATGTATCCAATAAACAAGTTCTTTGAGGGACTTACCTGCCTCAGAGTTCTGATTTTTTTTTGGATGCGTTACTCGGAACGCTGAAACAGAGTGTTCTCTGTGATGCTCAGATCCTTTTCCCCTAAGAAGTTAGAGGAGTGAGAGTAGGAAGCAGATTTTCTCTATGGCTGCTCAATCTTTCTCAAATAGCCTATCTATGATGTCCACATAGCTCCCATGGTGATATTTTTTAGAAAACAATGGAGATTGAAGCTTTATCTTATGCTTTTAGGAGTTCGATACTATTTCACTGGCTGTTTTCCATTAATTTTATTATTCATTTGAATTGTTTTACTTTATTGTTTCCCTTTTTTCAGTTATTGTGGCTTGATGGTTTTGAGCATTACAGCAAGCTCTTTAGAGTCTTTTGAATGTGTCAGAAGATGTGATCTGAAATAAAGTAATGATCTTGACAAATAGCATTGCTTTTAACTATTCTGGCCTTTGTTATCACTGAAATACCCTTATCCTACATGACCTTGTCTACATACAGTACATAATTGCTTTCTCCTCTGTCGCTAATCTTTTCCTCACTCCTCAAATACACTGTTTATTTTTTATATTTTTCTGAGTGAAAGAAAAAGAACTATCGATAGGCATCAAATCTTCTCCATAATTAACGTTAACCTGAGCTTCTGTTTTCTATTGTTATTTTCAAAATTAGCTCTTCTAAATCCTCTTTACTTTTGACTAAGAAATTAATATAGCCTGCAGAAATAGATTGTTAGTATTTTGGCCTCCAGTTTTGAAGCAGCTGTCATCTCTTCCAGACTTGTCATTTGTATAATAAACTCATTGTATAAGTTAAACATACAGAGAGACAGCATTAGAGTCTTGTCTAACACTCATCTTCATGTCCAACTACTCTGCATCTTCAAATTCAATTCTTACAGTGCTTTCTTGTTAATTATAAAGGTTCTTCAAAAGAATAATCAAGTGTTCCAATACACATTAGTCTTAATCTATCTATGTATATAAAAGGCTGTAGGTATGTACCATATATTTGGAGTATTCCTCCCTAAAAGGGGGTGAAAAGTTGGGTGCGTCTTATACATCGAATGTAGCCTTGCCCACCCACTGGC
>JANHFM010001211.1:231389-250548 GCA_032468115.1 Grayia smithii
AGGGAGGGAGGGAGGAGGGATTGGGTGAGGGGTTTTATATTATGTAAAATTGTTTTATAAAACTTTTCAATAAAAACAAAACAAGAAAACCCCCCTCAAATTAATAGTAATTTCAATTTCAGGCTTGACAAATGTACTGTAAGTATAATAATCATGCACCAGTATGTTTATCGAATTATTTATGTGTTTTTCAATTAAACAATCAATTTCACCAATGCAACCAAATTAAGACAGGACCAAAGAGCTAGGGGAAAGAAACCCATAGCGTTTTATTAACAGTCATTTCTCTGAGGAACAGATTCTGATACAAGAACTAGGAAAAGCTTACGTAAAGATATATTCTCTTATATTATGCCTTTAGCAGTCTTTGTGGAATAAGTTAATGAATAAGTTATAAGTATTTAAATGTAGATATACAACATAGTTATGTTAATTTAAGTTATAAATATTCTATGGACTGTCTGTGTTTCTTTACACTTTTCTAAGTTGAACTGCCTATTTTTAGAAATCAATTACCATATCTGGAACACCATTAACATCATTTTTAACCCAAAACTGTTTAACTAATCAGAACATCTTTTCATTAGTACTAGACAAAAGTATTTTGTTTCTATTGAATACTAATATTAATATACAAAAACTACATTAAAACAATTATAAAAACATAAAGTTGGATCTAGTTTAGGTTGGATGAAGAGTGTAATGAAAGTCAAGAGGCTGATTTAAAGAGATGGATTTTCCCCAGAGTACTAGAAGTAAACCAAAGATTACCAACAAGTTATGAAGTTGTATCCCTAAGCACAGAATAAATTACTACTGGTTCAAAATAAATTATTCCATATAATACTACTGGGTCCAAAATTAAACAGTGCTAATGAATCTGATTAGGAACTAACAACTAAGTTTCTAAAAGGAGAAATTTTATTTTATTTATTTATTTATTTAATTTATTTTCATCAAACATGTATTAGATAACAGATATAAGTATAAACATAATTATGAATACATGAAATGGATACAAATAAATGGGGACAGTAAGACAGGGATGGTAGGCACGCTGGTGCGCTTATGCACGCTCCTTAAAGACTTCTTAGGATTGGGGTGAGGTCAAAAGTAGACAGTCTAAGGTTAAAATTATGAGGGTTTGAGGATGAAATCACAGTCAGGTAGTGCGTTCCAGGCATTGACCACTCTGTTGCTGAAGTTGTATTTTCTGCAATTGAGTTTGGAGTGGTTTACCATAAGTTTGTATCTATTGTGTGCTTGTGTATTGTTGTGGTCGAAGCTGAAGTGTTCATTGACAGGAAGAACATAGTAGCAGATAATTTTATGTATTGTGCTTAGGTTGGACCAAAGATGGCGAAGTTCTAAATTGCCTAAACCCAAAATTTCAAGTCTGGTGGCATAAGGTATTCTTATGTAGCAGTAACTTACATGGATCTATCTTCAGATAGTTGATCCCAGTTTGCCTATATATTGGCGACTTTCCTATAATGTTCAGAATTTTAGATTCACCTTCAAAATCATAATAAAAAAATCCTATTTTTTAGGAATAGTTTTAATAAAACTTGGGGGGGAAAAGCCTTTCCCAAATGATCTGCTGTTGCTTATTCACCATCTGCCACTGTCTTTTCTGCACTTTATCCACCTTCAATATCTTTTATTTTTTTTTCACATTACTGGGCTTTCCTTACTCAAGTCTCTGCTACCAGTTCTATTATTCTCTTTTGGATTTTTATCTTGTTTCTTCATTAACTTTGCATCCATCTTAATGAAATGGTAATGATTCCATTAATCTCTGATTCTTGTATTTCCTCTGGGCAGGAAGAAAGGGACCTTGTCTATGAAAAGGCCTGTGTAAAGAGCATATGTACTGCCTATAACAGCAATGACGAACCTTTTTCAGCTTGCGTGCCACCCAGCCCTGAATTGCGTGTACATCTGATCATCTGCACATGTGCAGAACTGTTGTGCACGCGCCCCCCTGTGGCACAGAGCTGTTGCGCGTACCCCCCAAATTGCACATGCAACCGCACCACTGCACATGCACAGAGCTGTTGCGTGCACAAACACCCTGTGGTGCATGCACAACCGTGCCATCTGTGCATTCACATGCTGCATGCTGGTTGTCTTGCATGCATTGTCAACCATGCACGCATGCGCATGAGAGTGCTGAAGACAAGCTGGGTCCCTGGAACTGCACGCATGCACGGGTGCAGGTAAGTGCGGCGATAGCTTGTGTGCCAAGGGAAATGGCTACACATGCCACTTCTAGCACGCGTGCCATAGGTTTGCCAACATGGGCCTATAATATCTTTGTAGTCTAAAAATGGCAAGGCATGTATTTCAAATGCAATAGTAGAATAGGTACTATCTTTTTGTAATGGCACCCAGCACTCCCCAAATCATAACATTTGATCCCGGTTGCCAGCATTTTTATCATATAATAGAACATTTCTGGATGCTTTATTACAATACAATTGCAATGTATCTGTAATATTTCTTACTTTTTGATATCAGAAATCCCCCTCCCCATAAATTACTTTCATCTAGAAATAAATGCCTCTTGTTTACATTCAGAGGTAGCGTCGTTTTTGTTGTTGTTATTCCAAATCTGAACATAGCCAAAGCAATAAAAATCCTTTTAAAATGAGACTGAAAATTGGTAGCCTAGAAAAATGGCATTTTGGAAATGGTAATGTCTATTCTACTCTCCCATTACCGGCCAAGATTGAGTTTGACATTTGGCAATATTGAAATATATTTAAGCGTTCTTTTGATATCAGGCATCCGAGTTAAATAAATGATGGGCTTAATGTCATAGGAAGAAGAGTGGGGTTGTTGCCTGTTTTCCACTGTGCTGTGATTCTGAAATTAGGTAATTTATATATGGACAACTATTCAGTGAGGCAAAGTGATAGCTTTGTATTTATTTCCGAAATAGTGCGAGGAGAGGTATTCAGTGAGATTGCATTAAATCCTCTTGTATTTTGATTTTTTTAAGGTCAACTTTGAGGAAATGGTGGAGAAAAGTATCCTCCCCCCCCCAAACAAAAGAAATCTTAATTGTACCATGTTTCCCTGAAAATAAGACCCTGTCTTATATTTTTTTGATCCCTGAAATAAGTGCTTGGCCTTATTGCCATGTGTTCAAAAGCCCAATTGGGCTTATTATCAGGAGATGTCTTATTTTGAGGGAAACAGGGTAGTAACATTCAAATCTGTTATTTATTTGATGGTATTTCCACCACTGTAATCACTGCATCATTTTTATATATTCAGTTATCTGGTCTGATAGAATTCATGAGAGATTACGTAGAAAATGGGATGGTGTCCCGCTGTAATCTAGCCAACCTGTGAAACTATATATAGTTTGTGAGTCTGTGATGGGCAGTTGAAGCTGTGCGACAGTAAAGCTCAGTTTTATACATAACTGATAATTGGTAGCCATTTAGCAAAACAAATGATATTGACCCAATGCCATTTAATCAATCAGATTTATGCTTAGTTAACACTGACAGCAAATGAAGCTAGTTCATTCAGAACAATCAGAGAGGGTGGGAGAGTGAAACGTGTCGATAGAATAAAACTTCTGTTTCAGAACTGGGGTTACCTAAATATTCAGTGAATCTTGTGGCACTTTAATAATTAATACATTTATTGTTGCCTAATCTTATGCTGCACAGGATTAATGAAGCATAAACTTCATTGGGGAAAAAGAAGAGCATTTTTTAGGAACAATGGCTTGGGTAAAGGAGATAGTTAATGATTGCTGATGGGATGACCTTCTGCAAATGCCGCAAATGAATGACATTAACTAGTTGCATTGTGTTTATAGCAGCAGAAGGATTCTAAGGAAGCTGATTGTAGAGGACATAGATCGAACCCAGTTATTTTATTAGTTTGTTTTTATTTGTCATTCTGTAGAATTACTTCATTAACTATAAAACCCTGTGAAATATTTCCATCCATTGCTAAATAGCTAAGCAAGCTATCCTTGGTAAATAATCAGAACAAAACCTTACTTTGCATTCCAGAAATGTATACGTTAATTAAAATATAAATGAACTACCTCATTAGAAATATAATTAATAAACTCTACAAATGTTAAGACACTTCAAATATTGCCTAGGTAGCTCCACAGGCAAAAAATAATTGGCATATGATTTGGATCTAGAGAGCAGCTGAGCTCCAGCACACGGGAGCATATTATAAATGAAATGCACCGAGGTCTCTAACAAATAAAATGGTGAAACATGTAATTATATGCCAAGTACACTGAAAAATGTACATTTACTCAGTTTCTTGAATAGCGGTGAAGCGCAAGTTAAGTATAAATCATGTTATACCCCAAATTGACTATAAGAAGAACTGTATATTATACATTAATATTTTATTAATTTCCAAGACAATATGGATACAAACTGAAACCAGATTTTCAATCACAATATTTTTTAATAACCTAGTCCTTCTGTCTTCCTAAATCTGCAGCAATAAAGTATAAGTCAGCGTTATTGGACTGGATCCCAAAGAGCTATAGCACTCAAGCAGGAAGGAAATCTCCATTAATGACTTTGCATTCTCTTCCAGCCATCTCTACTGGCAAACCATAATATCCATGCTATTATTCATATTTCTTTTATTTTCAGGCTGGGCTTTTCAAGAAGTCAGGAGGTTAAAATCAGGGGGAGGTTGAGATGCAATCATCTTTTGATGACTGAGGCAGCATACTGAATAATTAAAGGGGCCAGGAATCATAGGAGGTAGAACAATTATATACGATCTGTGAGGATAAATAATATAAGACCCAATCTGTGTCAGGACCAGAGGTTTTATCTTCCGAGCTTTTGGACTTATTGTGGAGCACATTTTTAGGGAACTTCTCTCTAGGCTATAGAGAAGTTCCCTGGAGATAGGCTCCAGCATGAGTCCGAAAGCTCAGAAGACAAAACCTCTGGTCCTGTTGTGGCCTGTTGGCTGCTGCCCCTCCAGCAGCTGAATCAGAGGAGGAGGAGGCATGGGAGTCAATGTCAGCATCAAGGAAACCAGAGAGCTCTGAGAGGGAAGAGGGAATGGAGCTGGCAAAGAGAGAGATGGTGGCGGAGCCTGGGACATCCGTCAGCCCTTAGATGGAGAGTCAATAGCCCCCAGGTCTGGAGGAAGTTGATAAAGAAGAGGAGGAACAGCTGGGTCCAGTGCCTGACGTGTGGCTGTGCAGAAGGCAAAGAAGAGGAGAGCAGTGGAAAGCCATGGGCCGGTCCTAGGGAAGGAAGAGCCACTGCTGCTAGTGAAGGCCCATCCTAGCTCTGGGGATAAAAGGCAGTGGGTGGAGATGAATAGATGTGGCAGACAACTATTCATCTTCTGGCCAAATGGACAACTATTCATCTTCTGGCCATCCATTTCACATCTTAACCTGTGAAAGAAACTTTTTGTTGGGGCTGCCGGCACTCCTAATAAATAAATCTTTTGACTTAACTTCAGTGGGTTTGTTGTGTTTGGGGAGCTGGGTCAGAACAAGTGACCAACCCATATTGGATCCTGCAACATTATCCTGGGACAAATATATTTGCTTTCATTCATGATAAATAATATACTTTGGTGAAGCCAGGAATTTCAGTTAAGGAGAAATTGAAAACATTTTTTCTCAATATGCTCTTGTGGGTGTAAAATGTTAGCTGGAACACTGTATTTTCTTTTGTACCCATTTGTAGCCCTTGGAGAAGAGGAATTTTGTTGAATGCTGTATTTGTTTTCTGTTCTATCTCCTACAGCAGAAAACTAGAATGTATGGTCCTCAACCACTTACAACTGCCAAAAGCAGAGTGCTGCTACCCTTCCTTTTTCCCCAGTTATTTAAGAACAGATAAAATTTGGGATGGCTCATAGAAGCATGCTTCAGATTTAATTCAGTCATTGAGCATATGAAATGGATTGGCATCATCATCACCTTCCATAGTAACAGATGGGCTGCCCTTAGTTATCCATTAGCTTTAACACTTCACAAATATTCTTAATTGCTTTGTCAGTTGCAAGAGATGGACTACACTTTCTCTATCACATAAATGTTACAGGTTAATAGAGGGTACATAGATCCATCTCTGTCTCCTTCTCCAGATATTCTGTGCTAGCAAGGAACTTATAGTTTTCTTCCATGCCCAGGACAAAAGTTAAGAAAGGCCCATATCCCTGGTGTGCAGGAAAGTAATTACAAAACTTGCTGGCATGATACAGTTTGGGTAAAAGAGTACCTTTATTCCTCTAGTTGTTACCCACTATAGGGGGTGGTGTTCATCTCTGTTTCAAGACCATTGAGCCAGCACTCTCTGGAGACATTTCTGTGGTCATGTGGCCAGCATGATGGCCAGCATGACATCACAAAGTGGTGTTACCTTCACATTGAAGTGGTCAACCTATTTATCTACTTGCATTTATATGCTTTTGAACTGCTAGGTTGGCAAGAGCTAGGGCAAGGATGAGAGCTCACCCCATAATGTGGGGCATGGGTCTTGAACCTGGGCTTACAGCTTTCCAACCAACAAGTTTGGCATCTTAGCCACTGAGCTACTGCACCACCATAGTGTAGTGTAGTGTAGTGTAGTGTAGTGTAGTGTTCATCATTTCAATTTGTTCTATTATTTTTATAACTTTTTAAATTTCTAGATAAATGTGTACAATGCAATTTTAAAGTCTCTTATAGAGGCATTTTCAACAACAATTCTCTACACCTCCACTATCCAAACATAGCTTGGTTGGAACATCTATTGATCTTTCTTATGTTGCTTGCCATATCTCTAACGATTCCATCAGTCCCTGTAGTGATACAACTTGGTAGTGTCCAAAGAGCTGATCTAACTTCACCTGCACTTATGATCTGTTCCCCGGTCAGCCCCTAACAATGATTGTGCTGAATCTCCAGTACAAGGGAATTCTGTATGTAGTCAAATGATTTCTGGTGATGTGCCATTTTGGTTGTTTAAAGACTGTATTTAACAACAAAGCAATCAATGGATTGACACAAATTAATTAGTCATCCTCTTGCTTCTTTCTTGGCCATACAGTCTGACTACATTTTCCTCCTTAATATTTCCAACTTTGGCATTCCAATCTTCAACCACAAGCAGCATATCTTGCATGCATGTTCTATTGATTTCAAATTGAACTTAATCATAAAACTCATCAACCTCTTCTGCATCAGTGGTTGGAACATAAACCTGAATAACCTTCATATTAAAGGCTATTCCATGAAGTCTAATTGATATTAAACATTCATTGATTGCATTGCAGGTGTATTTTCTTGATCTAGCCTTCCTAATTATGAAATCAACATTGTTCTTTCTATGTTTTTCATGTCTTGAATAGTAAATATTGTGATCTTTTGACTGAAAATACCCTACACCAGTCTATTATGTATGCCTAAGTTATGGATGTGTTGTTGATTCATTTCATTTTTCATATATTGAGGTATCCCATATCCATTCCTACTAATTCTATCTTTGTAGCTTCCAATTTTCTTTTCTGATATGGCAACATCAGCAACTAGATATCCCAAAGGCTTTAATCTAGCCACCTTATAGACACCATTAGTACTCTGAAGGATGATAGCATGCTGAGTGCCTTCTGACTTGAAGGACCCATCATCTGGAAGGAGTGAGACAGAGAGAGACAGAGAGAGCACAACAGGAGTTGAGGGCAAAACACCATAGATAGCAAATAATATCTTCTTGAACAGAAACTCAAAATGAAGGAAAGTTTTGCAGCTCAATTTCAGTCTGTGCTGAAACAGCAAATTCTCATGCCAAATTAAAAATTTCACATTTTCTCTATTGCTTCCCTCAGTCGCTTGTTCTTTCATTCCAAATGGTTCTTTCTGAATCGACCTGTTTTTTCCTAATTTTCATTCCATGTTTCTGGGTAGTTCTGGAAATAGAATTTGTATGAAAACTTCTTTCCTTTGATTGGTTCCTTCAAAAGGAAAGGAGGGCGGGTTAATAGAGAAAACTGAATCAAGATACTGGTAGGTGTTGCCTATTATATAAAGGGGAGAGGATTCTGGAATAAATTTATCTCAGCTATTTCTGGCAAAGCTCTCTTTTACTTTCCATCTCCTCATTCCTTTTGTTTTGATCCCACAGAGCTTGCAAGCCTGAAGGCAGGTGAAGTTCATTTTTAGTGTTGTTCAGTACTTCATATATTTTAGGCAATCCAATTAAATGATGAAGAAAAATGTGGAGTGTGGAACATTTATAATTTTGTTATTAGTCATAGCAAAGAAAGGTCAAACAAGCATGTGGGAAAATATATTTCAAAGGGCTTGATCAATTAAACTAAAATATTGCTGTTTGCGATAGAGAACAAGGAATAGAACTGCAGATGGTTATATAATTAACCAAGATCCTTCTTTGATTCAGTGAAATTCAGTTTTCTTTTGGGGCTCTCCTTAAACTTTACAATGTCACAAAGCTAGTTAAGATTCTTCCAAAATCACTGTCTTCAGAAATTTATAGTACAACGTACAGAATTATTCATTAGATAGGTCTGAATGGTAGGTAGGTAAGTAGGTACCCCAAAATAAGACATCCCCTGTTAATAAGCCCAGTTGGGCTTTTCACTGCATGGCAATAAGGCTAAGCGTTTATTTCAGGGTTCAAAAAAGTATAAGAGAGGGTCTTATTTTTGGGGACACATGGTAGGTAGGTAGGTAGGTAGGTAGGTAGGTAAGTGGGTGGATGGATGGGTGGGTGGGTGGATCCCCCAAAGTTGCATTATGTGTTTGGATAATATTATTAAACTATTTAAAAATTATATAAAACCCCGTTCTATTTTAGGACCATACATATGACATTTCATACAATGGAAAATGGATTTCCCCCCATTTAAATGTAAATAGTTGTCTGAAATCCTACAAGTTTGGGATTCTTTCTTCCCTGCAACACACTGTCAACACTTACCTTCCAAATTTTTGTAACGCTGTAATCTGTGTTTACCCAAAGATTCATAGAGCTCTGGATATATTGCCTTTTTGTTGTTTAGACCCAAGATAAATTCAAATAAAGAAAATAAAAAGGAAATCAAGAAGATGCTATACATCTCACATAAACAGGAGGCAAGTAAATACATTCATAGGATGTTTCATTACTGTTATATAGTACTGCATCTGTTTGCTTCAGGGCAGATTGGTTGCATATTCACTTTCAAATTGCAAGCATATTGTTTGTATGTTTGTTTATATTACAAATAGATATGCCTCTCGATGGCTTTTGGTGGCACTGAAAAATCACATTGCAGCATTAAAAAAAAGGCCCTTCTAAAACTCTGTAAGTCCTGAGTTTAAAATAGATTTTGAGCCTTCTTCTAAAATATAATATGGAAGGAACAAGCCACAACTATATAAAGCAGTTTGTTCCAACATATAGGCCCCACCACAGAAAAAATCATAATTGATTATCCATATTGGAAGGATTCATGGCAATATTTGCAAAAACAAAACAAAACCCAAAGCTTGGCTGCCTTTAAGATCTCTATTGAACCCTGAGGTAGATGGATCTCTTTATTGGATAGAACTAATAGCTCTTCAAATATAAAACATCAATCAATGTGACATGTGCTAGGCTCCCTTTTAAATCAGAATGGAAAATCCTTTTGAAATCTCTCAGATCTAAAATGGACAAGGATTGCATGCTAGCTGTCATGCCCCTGTCGGAGTCTGAATTTGCGGGGGAAGATGAGCTGAAACAAGAACAAGAGAGCAGCTCCGTTGGCCTTGGAGGAAACTGGGGAATGGCAGAGTCAGTCCAGGCAAGGCTTTTCAGGATTAGAAAGGCTTGCAGACAGGGAGGAGCAGAAGAGACAGAGCTCAGGCAAAGAGCAAGGACCACCCCCTCCTGATCCTAGAGCACGCAGAGAAGAGAGAAGGTGAGAACAATGCAGACTGAGCCAGCTACGAGAGAGAAGAATGCCCCACCCCCTTTACAAGGCACACCTGGGGACTGAGATGTAAGGAGGTGCTGGTGGGAGGGACATTTGTCGGGAACAAGCATTGAATCTGTGGAGCCTTGTGTGCACTTGCCGATGCCTGGAGATTACTGTTTGGCTAAACCTGGCTTACTGGACTGCTGGACCTGGTTACTGTTTGGCTAATCTGGTTTACTGGATTACTGGCCCTGTTTGGCTAAACTTGGCTTATTGGACTGCTGGCTCTGGTTACTGTTTGGCTAACCTGGTTTACTGGACTGCTGACCCTGGTTACTGTTTGGCTAACCTTGCTTACTGGATTACTTGCAGCCAGAGGCTGCTGAAGGTGTGTGTGAGAGAGCTTTGCTCCAGGACTTGTAGTAAACGTGGGGACATTTGGGGGCAAAGTTGGATCGATAAAGGGGAGTTAGACCTGTTCTCTAGTTGTGTTGTTGTCATGCCACACTCCAGGTCATCACACTAGCTTAGGGGCAAGGAATGTGATACAGTGTCAATCCATATGGTAGTTAAGCCTCATATGTTGTGTTAGAATAGATACAGTACATTTTCCCAAGATGGTATACTTCAGAGGAGGCAATTATCCGTGCATTAGTATGGAACACAGCAATACCGTGTTCCCTGATAAAACATGCAACCATATTTCTTTTTGGCTGAACTTAAAGATAATGTCCTGAAGCAAAGAAGGCAGTGATCTTGTCAATATGTATGAAACAAGGCAACTTCCTGGGTCAACACCAGCAATTTGGATTCTCCCAGACATTGACAATGAAATATGAGAATGAAATTGGAATGTCAGAATGAAAATAATGGTAATCCATGCTGAGCTATAAAACTAGAGAGGAATCAAAATAAATGAATATACAAGTAAAATAATGAGCAAACCAAGAGACTGAATTATTGCTTTTCAAATAATGAGTTTAGTTACTTTTCTCACATTCTACACTGTATGACACAAAACAGATATCTGTCAATTAAGTTACAAGGCATAACCCTTTCCAGATGTCATTGAATTATTTCAATGTTTGAGTCCATTAGCACCAATTCATGTCACGGTTCTCCTCCAGGTATAAAATGAACTTAAAAGAATATCAGATAAAGGATGAACCTGTTGCAGTTCTAGGTTTAATTATTAGAGATTTAAGAGGCCCCCACTGTATTCACATTACTTTATTGCCATTTAGTGCATTCTAATAAAAATAAAACGACTATTTCTTCTTTCCCCCTTTTATGCATTTCTGAAGTGATTTAGCTTTAAAGGGAAAGAGCAAATGACAGATTACAGAAAAATGTTAACCTATAAATTATCTACTTCTATGGACATACTGAGTATTTATGAGGCTGGAGGTGAATTCTCAGATATCTGGATGCATTAATTCACCCAGAGGTTCTATTATTTTGCTGTTCTTTTAAGGAAAAAAGTGTCTATTCAGTTGAAGCAGGTTGCAGTTTGACAAAAGGGGGACAGGTTAGCATGGCAAATGCCAAGGCAAGGCCTCAGGTAACTAACATTGGGTAAAAATTGATCATTAGCAATCACCACTTTTTATTTTTTTGCTACACCAACATTATCCTTTTAGCTGAATGTTTTCAAATCCCAGTGTTGGCTGCAGTTTTAGAGTATTCCTCTAATCAACATTTTTGTTTCATGGATTAAATTGGGCATGCCTAAGTGTTTGGTTATTTTCCTAACCTTTCTGACATCAAATATCATAATATTTTTCAGGTTTTTGTTTAAAGCTTAAAGATGGTAATAAGGAATGTTCAAAGAAGCCCCTCCCCCAACACACACACACATACACACACACACACACACACAAGTTGAAAAAATAAGATATGAAGGAACTCAGTAATCACTGAATAAATGAGGGACAGGAACAGCCATACTCTAATGCAGGGTTGTCAAACTCGCGACAACATGTTGTCATCACCTGACATATCACAACTTTTCCCCCTTCACTAAAACAGGGCGAGCGCGTGATGCATTCAGCCCGTGGGCCGCAAGTTTGACACCCCTGCTCTAATGGCAAGGACTATGGCTGCCATAGAATACAAGTGTTCAATTTGGGTCTTCCTTTTCTAAATTATTATTATTTAGCATTTGGAATGCAATAAATACCTGATCATTCACTCATCCATTCACATGACACACATTAGGCTCGGTTAGGTAGCCATAAAACCTTCTGGACAGCTTCATCTAAATGTTGTGAAGTGACAGAATTCTCTGCTCTGACCATATAACTTCATTTTTCTTATCCCATGAATGTAAGACAAATAGGGGTAGGAAAATTATTTTTACTCCTTATACTTTCACTGGGGGAAAGAGGGGAGTAGAAACTTTACAGTAATAATATATTCAGTTTTAAATCCCTGTTAATAACTACAACTGCAGATTTAGTGAATATCATCTATATCTGTATAAATACAACAGTGATGGGAAACCCAAGGCATATGGACTACATGTTGCTCACAAATGCTTTTCTTATGGGCCTCAGAAATTTCAATTCTCCCTCCTTCCCTTTGGCAGAAAACAACGAAACAGATGTTTTAAGTTTTCATTTATGTTTAATGTTTGTAAGCCCTGCTGTGGTAAATCCCAGTAGAACTTCTTTGGTAGACATTATCATATTTGCTTCCTTAAAATTACAGGTTGTGCTCAAAACAATAGGAGCAAAAAAAAGTAGTTTTGGATGTAATATCACTTCCTAAACCTTCCATCCCAAATGCAATAATTTGTCACTGAAATGGGACAGCTTTAGGAAAAAAAATGCTTCTCTTCTAACAGATGAAAACTACAATCCTATGCGCATTCTTCTTCTTATGGGTGGTAGAAATAAGTGAGCATGTGCTACTTCTTTGTCAATGTAAGCCATATACAAAGGACCTATATTACAACAGGTTAGTCATCCCAGGAGTTTCTACACATCTTTCCTACAAGAGCTCCACCATAATGTATAACGAAGCAAGCATTTGTGTGGTGCAAACATTTGCGTGATGGCATGTAAGATCAAAATGGTGTTGGTTTCTCCAAAGTGTTACCAATATTTTCCCCCCTCCTTTGCTCCTCCATAATCACTTTTTTGAGAGGGGGGATCATTACTTTTTGCATGGATGTTGTCTGGTTTTGGCCAGGTTTTTAAACTTGCTACTTTTATGCACTAATATTTTCCTGTTTATGCATTGCCTAATATACAGTATATAAGGTAATTTTGTAATGCTTCTAAATTTATCCTGATTTTATCCATAATATCTCTGTTCAGGAATAATTGATCTATTATCTACTCTATAGATAGCTTTGACTTTTCATTCTGGTTTTTAGTTCCTACTGTAGCAGTTCTGACTATATCCTGATTCGTTTTGTAGGGTTTTTTTGTTTTTTGTTCTTACTTTTTATATTGTATAATTCTATGCTGTTTTAGGCTGTAATAAAGTGTAAGTTTCAAAACAAACAATTCCATAAAATTGACTTTTGAATAAATATTAATAACATGATTGAAGGCATGCAGCATAATCTTAGAGGTAACTCGAAAGACTGCTCTCAATGCCATCAATATTAAAACGGATGAAGCAAGGTTCAAAACTAAGTCATCTTCCTACGTTGGTTTAAGTCAGGGGTGTCAAACTGGCAGCCAGTGGGCTGGATGCATCATGCGCTAGCCACATCCACTCCAGCTCTTTGAAGGGAAAAACATCATGAAACGTCGCATGATGACAACGTGACACCACAAGTTTGACACCCGTGGTGTAAGTAAGCACTGACAATGCTGCTGCCCTACAAAGCGACCTTGACTATGTGTCATAATGATCGAGCATTTGGCAACTCCAAATCTCAACTAACAAATGCTCTGTCCTACACATTGGCCAAAAAAAATAAAATAAAAATCAGAACACCAAATACAAGTTGGGCAGAACCGATCTTGTAGATGACTCACTTTGTCAAGGACCTAGGAGTACTCATCTCAAAAGATCTAAGCCCCAGAGTTCACTGTAACAGCATTGCCAAAAAGGCATTAAGAGTTATTAACCTAATCTTGTGAAGCTTCTTCTCCGGTAACATTGTACTGCTAACTAGGGCATACAAAACCTTTGCCAGACCAATTCTTGACTACAGCTCATCCGCCTGGAATCCACACTGTATATCAGATATTAACACAATTGAGCAGGTCCAGAGATATTTCATGAGACGAGAACTCCACTCCTCTACTCACAATAGAATCCCTTATGCCACCAGATTTTAAATTCTGGCCTTGGACAATCTGGAACTGTGCCACTTGCAGTCCGATCTAAGCATAGTACAGAAAATTGTCTGCTATGTCTTACCTGTCAACGACTTCTTCAGCTTCAACCACCATAATACATGGGCAAACAATCAATACAAACTCAAGGTAAACCGCTCCAAACTCGATTGCAGAAAATACGACTTTGGCAGCAGAGTGGTCAATGCCTAGAATGCTCTACCCGACTCCATTGTTACAGCCTCAAACCTTCAGAGCTTCAACCTCAAATTGTCTACCGTGGACCTCACCCATTCCTAAGAGGTCCATAAAGGGGGCATGCATGAGCACACCAGCGTGCCTACCGTCCCTGTCTTACTGTCCTTATTTATCTGTCCTTACTTCTTTTGTTTATGTTTATACCTATACCTGCTATCCTGTACATGTTTGACAAAATAAATAAATAAATAAATAAATAAATAAATAAATAAATAAATAAATAAATAAATAAATAAATTGAATACGACTGCCACATTGATAAAAGGGGCTTGCCTTTGGTTGTAATGACGCTTCCACTATATTCATCCAATGAATCTTTCTATATCGTCCTACCTCTTTGGAGCTAGAAATAAGTTAATAAAAAAACAACAACCCAGTTCTTAAATGACATATAATGACATATAATGAGTTAATCATCCTGGACAAAATCCTCCTTGTAAATTAGGCTGTTTTAAAGGTATGTTTCAGTATAATTGTAGCAATGTAGATCATTGTAAATGCTCCTGCCCATTGCAGAAAACTTTTAGGTTTGTTCCCCATTACCCTCTTCTACTAGTTGATTTTTCAATATTCATAAGAAAAGAAAAGGTACATAGACATTCATACTCCTGCAATAATTTGCCTAGCTTTTCTCCATTCCTGCTTAGAATAACAAAACTGTCCTGTGACCTTTTTTTTTTTTTTTTTTTGGCAATGGTTGCTCAACCAATTGGAATTATATTTCATCTCTGTAGTATGCACAATTTTCCACTGGGCAATGAGGTTAATCCCCTTGAGTCTAAAACCTTTCTTTTCATCCAGCCTCACTTTTATTATTAAGATGGTCTTTTCCCCTCAAGAACCAGGAAGGGGGAAAAGTGGATGATTGATTTGCTAGAGACTTAAAACTTTTTATTACTGTTGTTATATTGCATTTTGTTTTGTTTCTTTGTGGATCAAGTTGTCTTTAGATGCCCCATCCATTGTTTTGTTAGATCTGAACCAAATAAAATTCTTAGCTGCAGACTTACTTTCTGAATACTCTTTGTTTTAAATAAAATTGCATCCAGAATGTTCTATCATGAACTAAGCAAATGTGCTGGATATAGTGTGAGCTAAATTATTATCAGGACCCTTCTTTTTATTATAACAAGAGATATTTCATAAGTGATTCATTTTTTTCTCTAGAAATCTTTTGCCAGCCTTCAATGGTTCCAAATCAGGAATTGTGATGTATTTAATAATGAATAGCAAAGTGTTAAATTGTAATGTGCAGCCATTTTTCTAATCATTGAAATTCCAGATAAAACTCCACAGCAGCTGCACATTAAATTTGGCAGGTTACATTCCCCCCCACCAAAACAAAAAAAAAAAAAAAAAGAATTATTCCTAACCCTTATAGAGAGATGTTAGTGCATCATTTCAAATGTATTTATTGAATGGAATGAAGCAACTACCATGTGAATGACAAACAGAGGAAAGACTAAGCTTCACAATTGGAGAAAAGGCTAACGGAAATATATTATTTATCTTAATAAAAGTTTGACCAAGGTTCCAGTCTATTATTTATGGAGAAATCATGATCTGAAGATTTAAATTCCTTCTTCCCTCTGTTCTCCAGTCTTATTCTTAGATTTTTACAAACACCATTCAAAATAGCTAAGATCTGCACGTAATATTTTTGAAATACATCTATAGGGATAACAGCAGCTAGCAAGATGTCGTTAAAAAAAATAAGGCAATATCTTATAGTCTTATAGGCAAAGTCATCTGTTATGCATAACTAAGACCAATTTTTCCCTCTCCCTCTCCAATTTTTCAGGACTTTGTGTGTGTGTGTGGGGGGGAGGGTGTTTACTGCTTATAAATGCTTTTGCAATCTTTTTCACTCAAAATGGCTGCAAATGACATCATAGATTTTCACCAATTGTGACATTCCATACTAGATTTGTTGATGGAAAAGAGCAGGGGTCTCCAACCATGGCCACTTTAAGCCTTGTGGACTTCAATTCCCAGAGTTCTTCAGCCAGCTTTGCTCTGGCTGAGTTGGACTTCAACTCTGGGAGTTGAAGTCCACAAGTCTTAAAGTGACCAAGGTTGGAGATCTCTGGAATAGAAGATAAAGCAGCCAAATTCCTCATCTCTGCATAGTCACCAAGATTGATAATAATAACCTGATTGAAGTTTATATTGGAAGACTTCCCTCTCCCCCCCTTTTTTTTTGATCCTCTTCAGATCCATCCATATGAACCTGAACAGATGTTACATTCAATATTCAAAGATAATTTTGCTCGAGGACGTATTAAACAGTAAGCCTTTCCCAAATCCCAAACAGGACTAGATTGTAAATGTCTTAAAACAGATTTCCCATAGTAAATACATTATTCTCCTCTTAGAAAAACACAGTTCTGCTTAATTTAACATGCTCAGCAGAGTCATTAGTGGGGTTAGGGTGTTGTGTGAACACCAAACCTAAATAACAATTGAGTGAGAAGTGATTAATTTCAGTCCAAAATAGCTTGTGATTTTATTGGGGCCATATTGCTCTATTGAGCCATGTTATTGAACAGTAAAGGGAGGCAGAAGAGACAAAAATCCTAGAATCAGGGATGCTATTCAGCAGGTTTTAACAGGTTCTGGAGAACCGGTAGTGGAAATTTTGAGTAGTTCAGAGAACTGGCAAATACCACCTCTGACCGGCCCCAGAGTAGGGTGGCAATATCCTTCCTCCAGGAGTTGGGAGGGAGGGAGGATTTTGCAGTATCCTTCCCCTGGAGTGAGTTGGGAATGGAGATTTTGCAGTATCCTTCCCCTGTCATGCCTACCAAGCCACGCCCACAGAACCGGTAGTAAATAGCATTAGCACTAAGACTTATATACTGCTTCATAGTACTTTTACAGCCCTCTCTAAGTGGTTTACAGAGTTAGCATATTGCCCCCAATAATCAGGGTCCTCATTTTATCCACCACGGAAGGATGGAAGGCTGAGTCAACCTTGAGCTGGTGAGATTCAATCTGCTGAATTGCAGCTAGCAGTCAGCTGAAGTAGCCTGCAGTACTGCACTCTAACCACTGTGCCACTGCTGAAGACAATAAGAAACCACTTCAGTGCAATTGCTTAGAGATGATCATATCCATGGCCATATCAAGATGTTAGACTCTTGGCATCTGAATACAAGATTCTCTCAAAATCTTCTTTGCTATGTTTATTAAAAGGGAAAATGGATTAGGACACAGAAACCTCAACAAGTAGATATTTTCATTTTGGCACCCTATATCAGGGATGGTGAACCTTTTTACCATCGCGTGTCAGGAATGATGGGGGGGAGGTCAGGAATGCGCCCCCTGTGCATGCGTGTCCACTCCCCCTCCCCCCTGGTCCTGGCATGCAATGGCCCATTTTTCTCTCTCCCCAAGCTCCAGAGCTTTTCTAGGAGCTCGGGGAAGGCAAAAACAGCCTTCCACACGCCCCTGGAGGGTAAGATTGGAAGTTGTCAAACAGGTCATTTCCTGCCTCGGGAGGGCCTCCAGGGGTGTGTGTTGAAGGCTGTTTTTGTCTTCCTCAAGCTCCTAGAAAGGCTCTGGAGCTTGTGGGGAAGAGAAAAACAGGCCAGACTGTTTCCCTACTTCCAGTGGGCCCAGAAGGTCCAAAAATCAGCTGGCTGAGCTCACCATAGGTTCGCGAGCACATGCATGGAGAGAACCGGTAGTAACACCGGTTAGAACCCACCACTGATTTAAGTATATCTTTTCATGTGACAACACTGAAGAAATGACATTTGGCTACAATGTAAAGTAATGAGTACACAGCTTGTATAACAGTATAAATGTGCTGTCCCCTCAAAAATAACACAAAGCCATTAATGTCTAAACTGGTGACAACAAAAGTTAGTACTCACTTCTGTGATATACTGTATATGGTTTTTTAAAAAATGAGACTTCATATTTACCATAATATTATTATTGACTCTGGTATGAGGGGTCCTTGATGCTTGCTGAACTTGGTTGTTTTCTTGCAGACATTTCATTACACAAACTACACAAACTACGTAACATCATCAGTGCTAGTGACTAGCAATGATGATGTTACCTAGTTTGGATTATGAAACATCTGCAAGAAAACAACCAAGCTCAGACAGCACGAAAGTTCCTTTGTTTCAACACTGAGTTACAAATATTCTCTTTTACAAAATACAAATACAATATACAAGATCCTTTATTGGTGACTCTGAATCATCTCCTACCCTACATCTCCCTGCGACCAGTAAGTTCCCACGGAGTCGGTCTTCTCTGGGTTCCGTCAGCTAAACAATGCCAGCTGGTGGGCCCGCGAGGGAGGGCCTTCTCTGTGGCTGCTCCGACTCTCTGGAACCAGCTACCTCCTGAGGTCCGGACTGCCTCCAACCTACTGATCTTCTGCAAAGCAGTCAAAACCTGGCTTTTTCAGCAGGCATGGGGCTGTTGATTTCGCGACTGTGATCTAGTGAGATCTGGCCCCTGACGGGATATGAATGTTTCTTTTTTTCTACTGTTTACTGTTTTTTTAAATTATTTTTTTTTTGAAAATTTTGTTATAATGTAATTTTCTTATGTTGTTTTTACTGTGAGCCGCCCGGAATCCTTTGGGAATTGGGCGGCATATAAGTTTAATAAATAAATAAATAAATAAATAAATAAATAAATAAATATTACTTTATCAAAAAGAAAATAGAATA
>JANHFM010001216.1:25005-39576 GCA_032468115.1 Grayia smithii
GATTTGAGTTTCATCTTCAGGATCTGGCCTTCTAAAGAACAGTCAGGGTTGATCTCCTCTAGGACTGACCAATTGGATCACCTTGCAGTCCAAGGGACTCGCAGGAGTCTTTCTCCAGCACCAGAGTTCAAAGGCCTCCATTCTTTGGCACTCAGCCTTCCTTATGGTAAAAAGCATAATTATAAAACTACTCAAATAATGCAGAAACCAGCAATAAATTAGATAAAATTAGGGCTGAGCTGAAATTGACTCTTGCATATTTGCCAGCACATATGGCAAAATGGGAGGTGTGTCTCTGTGTGCGTGTGATTTAGAGACTTGGAACTCTTCCAGAAGCCAACAGCTGGGAAACACAACCCTCCTTCCAGCATTAGAGAGAAGCAGTGATTTACATCAGGGGTGGGTTCTACTTACCTCTCCTACCGGTTCTAAAGGTGCAGGCGCTTCGCGCATGGTTGAGGTGCACGGAGCGCGCATCCGGCACGCGCACGTGATTTGCGCGCGCATGCACCAGCCGGACGCTCCTGCGCATGCGCAGAAGCTTTTTTTGATGACAAAATGTCAACAAAAGTTTCCTGCACATGCGTGCAAGCGCGCTCTGCACGTGGACCGTAAGTAGGGGCATGCAGGGGGCCCCCGGGTCCGGGACGCGTAGAACCGGTTCGGTGACGTCACAGCATCACCTCTACCTATTCGCGCAAACCGGACCGAACCGGGGGCAACCCACCACTGATTTACATGATGCCAATGACAATGTTTAAGTACACAGGATATCGTCCAGCAAGAGTTTTCAGAGAGTATTTCCTGGAGATGTGTCTTTCTGAAGGAAGAGTGGTTACCTGTGTAAAGTTTTGATTCTGGGAGAAAAAAATTAGAATAAGAGAATAACAGAAGAGTTGGAAGGGACCCTGGAGGTCTTCTAGTCCAACCCTCTGCTCAGTCAGGAAACCCTATACCATTTCAGACAAATGGTTGCCCAATCTCTTCTTTTAAAAAACTCCAGAGTTGGAGAATCTACACCTTCTGGAGGCAAGTTGTTCCACTGGTTATATTGTTCTAACTGTCAGGAAATTTCTCCTTAGTTCTAAGTTGCTTCTCTCCTTGATTAGTTTCCACCCATTGCTTTTTGTTCTACACTCAGGAGTTTTGGAGAATAATTTGACTCCCTCTTCTTTTTGACAACCCCTGAGATATTGGAACACTGCTATCATGTCTCCCCTAGTTCTTTTTATTAAACTAGTCATGCCCAGTTCCTGCAACCGTTCTTCATATTTGTTGTACTTGATCTATACTGAATGACCCTTATTGACAGAAGTGGTACCTACTCAGTGTCAGAGCTAGATTAGAATTTAGCAATGTTACAGCTAAATTTAAGCAGGCTAGCTTGAACATCATCTATCTATCTATCTATCTATCTATCTATCTATCTATCTATCTATCTATCTATCTATCTTTTTACCTAAGGGATTTTTTTAGCACATTTCATCCAAGTAGTATGATTTTCCAGCTTTCCTAGCACCTTTGTGACTTTGCCACTAATTTTTCCTCTTTAAATATGTCCAAATGAGATGGCATTTTCCTCCCTTATTTTGCATTATTACAGCCTTTCACAAATGGAATAGAAGTATTTTCTCATCCTCTTATCAGATAGTTTCTTAAAGGAGTTGACAATATATACCCACCTAAACTGCTTCTACTTCCTTTCTGACATTTTCTCAGTGCTTGCTGTTTGGACACACACATGAAGGCTGAAGAACTTGAAGACTTTTCTCTTTGTTCTTCTCAGTAACAAGTTCGATAATGACTTAAATCTCACTATATGAAGACAAATTTTTAGTTCTCAGTTACTAGAGTGAAGTTCCAATGGAAGTCACTATTATTTTCACATTAAAATCCTATTAGTTTGCATGATTAACTTTATTTACAATGCAGAAAACTAAAATAGTAATGATTTTTTTTTAATATATAGGTGGTTTTAGCATTTAAAAAAAGATTGGCACAGAAAAGAGAGGAAATAATTGATTCTCCTATCAAACTTTCATGTAATATTATTCTTATTAAACTATATGCTCATTGCCAACAAGAGAAGCCAGTACAATAAATATCTAGAATTAATGCAATTTAAATATACTAAATGAACAACCTCTAGATGAAAAACAAATAATTTCTTACATGGTTTCCCTAAGTAACTGCTGCTATTATGAGGTAGGCAGAAATTTTGAAAAAAAGAGATTTGGATAAATTGTACTGGGAGAATAAAAACCTCCTGTAGTATTAGATACTTGATTTAATCATCTTTGCCTAGGGTAAAACACCGTTTCTCACTGTGGGATATTCATCAGGGCTTTTTTTCATGACAATAGTGTCTTTTTTATTGAATGACAGATCTATACATAAATTACCAAGAAGCTAAAATATTTGCTTGTTTATTGCACTTTGATTTTAGGAGAGCTGTTTGCCTTTTGGATTTTGCAGTGATTTATCTCTGAGGAACAAGGGACTGGACAGACTTGTCCCAATGTCTGAATTGGTTAGACAGTTGCATCCTAAGCAAAATTTAGTGTGCTATAGAAATAGCTATTTTAGATTGATTGGGAGTCTGATTCAAAGTATTTATCCACATTATTAAGGGGGGGGGGAGGAAGGAAGGAAGGAAGGAAGGAAGGAAGGAAGGAAGGAAGGAAGGAAGGAAGGAAGGAAGGAAGGAAGGAAGGAAAATTCATATGTTTAGGGTAACTGGCAGTCCTTTCTTCCCTTGTTGTTCTAGTCTCATTTTCATGGGCAGCAGCTCAGCCAAGTGATTCCTTAGAGGTGCATTCCTGTACCAGCTGAAAATGAGAACTGAGCAACTTTCTGTTCATTTGCTCTGAAGCAGCAAGGAGGAGCTATTAAAGGTGTCATGCTAAATGAGGCAAGGGAAATATAGGAATCATCCTGCAAGAGATTGACAATCAGGGACAACTAGGTGGATACCCTACAGTCCATCATATATTAAAACCTTTGAATCAAGGAAAGATATAGAAGAGATAAAAGAACATGACAGTTCAGAGAGCCAATCAGCTAGGAGGTTGAAGGAGGAGCTATTCCAAGACTCAAAAGAAATGCATGAGACCTGTCTGCATTTTGTGTTTTCCATTTTTTCTATGAAATAGTGAAGAATTTTTGCTTTGTGGAGTTATGTCTATATCAGAGGTGTCAAATTCACGGGCCGCAGGCCAGATGCGTCGCATGCTGGTCACGCCCACCTCCGGTTTAGTGAAGGGGAAAGAAGTTGTGATACGTCACGTGACGACAATGTGTCATTGTGAGTTTGACACCCCTGGTCTATACCCTTGAAAGTAAATTTCTCTCTAAATGCAAATATTGTTGTTGCTACATCTTAAACCTATAATTGGTTTGATTATTTCCCGCTTCCAATGGCTAATCAGTCTGAATTAATTACCCTGAGCTGGCTTGATATCAATTACCTGCACGAGTGGAATGCTGGCGGCCATTCCTCTCAAGATAAAGGCAACATCCAAAAGTAGGAGTTGCTGAGGTCCCATCTCCCAGCTCTTCTGAATCCAATTTAAAATGCACCTAAGTTTGTAGCATTCTTGATGTTCTGTGAGAATGCTTCTCTTGCAGATGTTTCATTAATTGGCTAGATACCACCATCAGTGCAGTGCACTGGTAATGAAACATCTGTAAGAAGACAAACAAGCTCACAGAACATCAAAAACCCAACAACTCAATCTTGAGCCACATATATTCTCCACTTTGGTACTCAAGAAAAAAGCATGAGCATGCTTGCATGTTTTCAAGAGCATGGTTCTCATAAGTGGTAGGATTCAATTTTTTTTACTACCAGTTATGTGGGCTTGGCTTTGTGGTCATGTGACTGGGTGGACATGGCCAACTTGATGTAACTCATGTCGAGGGGCACTTTGCCTCGCCTGGCCTCTCGTGACCATGGAGATGCTGCAATGGTTGTGAAAGTGCGAAAAACAGTCATAAGTCACTTTTTTCAGTGCCATTGTAACTTTGAATGGTCACTAAATGAACTATTGTAAGTCACCTGTACAAAAATACAATGCTTGCAAAAAGCTGCTCTAAATACTAATCATTAGATTAGAAATACCTGCAAACTGGAGTTACAAATCAGCCAGGGTGCCAGAGCACCTTGGGGAATTAAAATAGTTAAAATGCAATGATAACTATCAACAGCCAATTCTTGCTCATAAAGTGAAATCCTTTAGCAGAGAGGTCATTTAAGTTCTCCAGAAAGAGCACACCCAGGAGAAGCAATCCTTAGATCCATTTGCACCACTTAAAGATACCAGTTGGTCTCACTCACCTCATAAGATATCCTAAGGAAATCATCTAGATTTAAGGAAAGATCACATGCCCCCCAGGAAGCCAGTGAAAAAAATCAGTGCCAGGCTTGCATACTGCCTCTTGGAAGAACACCCCAAAAGGACAGTGCCAAGGACCACTAAAGCAGTGAAAGAAGACCCCTCCCCAGATAGAAAAAGTACTTGAGATAAGCCTACAAAGAAAGCAATTAACACTAGAATGAAGCAAAGGAGCAAACACAGTAGCTGTTGCTTGTTAAACCAATTACCAGAACAAATAGACACAGGAACTAGCCAGATTTCTGAAGCTGCTTCTTTTCAGGAACAGAGATTAACATTTTTCCTTCCAAACAAAGCTGAATAGAGAAAATTATCCCATCAATAAACACATCACCAAGCACAGAATTAACTTCACCAAAAACCAGTTTTAGACCAGAAGTCAGAAAGGAAATGTAAACTCACGTTTGAATGTCAATCTTTTTAGCTAGCCAAGAAACCTTGCTGAATGTCACTCATCTTGGTTCCTTGTCATTAAAAGCTTCTTTCCGGCAGGTCTGCTTCATTATTCAGTTCTTTCTTCAAAGTGCTGATCATTGTATCCCGGCTGGAAGAACTCCAACAGGGGAGTATTTCCTCCCAACAGCAGTGTAAAAAGCTTAAAACAACCCTTCCCTTTTAAGAAAGTCAAGCCACAGTAAAGTACCAACAAAGAAAAAGAACCCCAGAGAAGCTCAGGTGACAGTAAGTCTAGGCATACTGCCAAGAATATAATAAGGGTTAAGGGAGAGGCAGTTTCTGTAAGTGGGGCAATAAGGCTAGGTGTTGTTTCTGTAGGCTAGAAACAACACCAGAATGTTGTAATTCCTTACAGGATTAACTCTGTAAAGTGGAAAAAAACAAAAGGAAATTTCTTCTAACAACTGGTTCTCCGAATTGCTTAGAAAATTAACTACCAGTTCTAATGAACTGGTGTGAACCGTTAGAATCCCACCCTCTGCTGTGGACGCATTTCCCAGAACGTGTCTACTTTTACATCATGATATAACCTGGCTTTTTTGCAGTAGGGTTAGATGGATTTCTTTTCTAAGAGACATACTGTAGAAAGGAAAGATTGTGACCGAGCAGGTTAATTATTTGAATGGGAGGCATTCCTCCCATGTCAGGACCAAGAATAAACATGTGCACTTGTTCACATTTATTCCCAGGTGACCTTGGTTGTTTCCCAAAGCTAAACCTTGACAAATATGGTAGGTACGTGGAAGAGAAACTACTCTGAGAATTCTCAAGTCTAAAGGTTAAGCTAGAACATTAACTCACACACATCTGGGAAGATGATGATCAGTACCACATTACTGCCAAGAAAACTAAACAGATGTGACTGTGTAGACACAGAAGTCACACCTGATTCAAAGGAAGCCTTACTAGCTACGATTGTTTCTTCTGTCCCTTTTGCCTGTCTCAGGTTTGGCCATCCGTGTTCTCTAAATGAGAACTAGAAATGTGTTAGGTACAGGAAGAGAAGTGTTTATATTTCCTATGAAGCTATACAATACAATCTGTATTTTATATATTTAAATTACTGCAACACACTCTACATGAGGCTGCTCTTGAAGAGTATTCAGAAGCTTTAGATGGTGCAAAATGCAACAGCTCATGAGATTATAGGTGCCAATCATTTGGTATATGTGACATCTCTGTTTCATGAGTCATATTGGCAACTAATATGCTTCTGGGTGCAATTTAAGTTGATAGTGATTACCTTTAAACTAAAGCCTATTTTTTGGGAATGGGTTACTTAGCAGGTCATCTGGCCCTAGTGGTGCCTACTCAATTGGTCATTGCCTTCTTCCAAATCTGTATGAGTTTATGTTTTAGTTAACCTACAGATTTCTTAGTAGTCTGTCTTCCAAGTACCAGTACCTCCTATATTTAAACAGTAGTAGGCTAATCTGTCAGGACAGACATGCTCTAGTTTCTGAGATATTACCAAGAAATGTAGTTTCTGTTTCAAATAGAATAGCTTTTTTATTTTGTTTTGCAAAATTAGTGGTGTCAAGTCCCAAAAGCTTTAAAATCTTCAATATTTGGCATTTTTTTGTATTGTCCCAAGAGCTCCTGTTACAATCAGCACAACAATCAATATTCTTCTCCATAATCTTTCAGTCCCGATTTATCAATCCTGATAGTTTGTTATTTTTTCCAATTGTTTTTTAAATCAGTTTACTTTGTGTTCAAGAATTGCCATATCAATGAGTCACCTTTTACTTCCTGTAACAGTAATGTTTGTTGTATTATTTTCTAAGTCCTATCAGTTTGAATTTTAAAATCCCACAAAATTTTCACAGCTGTTTCAGGCACATGGTCCCTGTAGTTTTTACAAATAGTGCAGCCAAATTTTCTAGATAAATTCCTGTGGACAATTTTTGCATCTCTATCATGGGTTTGTTTGTACTTTGAATAATTTTGTTATAACCATTGATGAGATGATCTATGTTCCTTAATGTTAACCAATCAGTATTTGAAATTGTCAGAAATTTGTTCAATTTTGACTTTGATGGCATTGGTTTGCAGAACTTGTGCCTCAGCTGCTATGCTTATTCCCTTGATTTCTTTTTTAATTATTCCAAATTTCAGAGAGAACCATGTTTGATTCTCAACTGCATTTCTTTCATTATCAAGCATGTACCTGGCCATGGAGTATTTTGCTTTTCCAGCTATTAATCCGATTTTGAATTATTTTCTTCTTATTTTCAGATTTAGTAGAGCATGGGTGTCAAACTTGTGGTGTCATGTTACCATGATGTGATGCATCATGGTGTTTTTCCCCTTCGTGGAGTTGGGGTGGGACTGGCCTATGCATGACGCATCCGGCCTGCGAGCTACCAGTTTGGCACCCCTGCAGTAGAGCCTTTTCTGATAAACCTCCATAAGCAGAATCTATTCTTTCCTTATTGTAATTGTTTAAACTATTTTTTTTTCAGCAGTTTTTTTTTCTTTCATTTGCAATAGTTCTCTGCCACCTTTGTTGCAAAGTGCATATAATCTATGAATACTACTTCTTGAGTGAAGTGCATGATATCTGTTAATTAGTTTTCTTGTGTTTTTAAAATTAGAAATGTCCAATTCCATTCAATTATCCCCTCTGCATAGCAAACTACAGGCAGTGTCCAGTGTATTTATTCTTTTAACAATATTTCTGTCAATTAGTTTAATTTGTTTTTACCCATTTGATATAATTTGAACTAGGAATATTTTTCATTCGGTCATGAAACAAATTAGAAGTTCCCTTAACCTCAAAACTTTGGTTTTTTTAAGATGCCATGTGATATTTACATTCATTAACTATTGCCCACCAACCATAATCTTGCCTTCAATTGCCAAATGGCACATTTGTTCAGGTAAAACGTAACTCCTCTGTCTTTATTAAATTTGTGGATAGAATCCAACAGAGACAATTTCAGCTTGTAATTTGCTATGTAATTTTAGAACACGCAAAAGATAACAGATTGTTCATTTTTGGCTTTATTTTCTGACTAGGTATCTACAATGACTTTATTCTGAATACTGGTGAGTGGAACATTGCCAGGACAAGAGTAATATGGTACTGAGACTTCTCAGAACAAATCTTGTTTTACTCTTACTTTACCCAAGGTTTCCTCCTTCCCCATTTCTCCTTCACCAAAATCTTCTCCATAAGATTGGTTTTCCATAACATTTCCAATAATCTTCTATTATTTCTCTTACTCCAAAATGTTCAAGCATTTTTCAATCTTCAAAGATGTATGGAGAATTTAGTCAAGTGACTTTCTATATCCAGGTTATTAAAAAGTTAGTTTATTATAGTTTTCAAAGATTAGTTTGTCAATCCTCCCATCATCCAGTGCATTCCCACAGAGTCGGCCTCTTCAGGGTGCCGTCGGCCAGACAATATTGACTGGCAGCTCCCAGGGGGAGGGCATTCTCTGTGGGCACACTGACCCTCTGGAATGAATTGCCCATTGAGCTCCAGACCACTCTTGACCTTTGCTCCTTCCGCCGCGACCTGAAGACGTGGTTGTTCTACCAAATGGGCTAGTGCTGACACCGGTCTTAAACTGTTTTTATGTGTTTTATATTTATATATGTTTTATTCTCACATTTTTATTGTTATCTTTTAATTGTTCATTGTTGTCTTTTATCTTTGTGAGCTGCCCTGGGTCCTTCGGGAGAAGGGCGGCATTCAAGTTTAATAAAATAAATAAATAAATAAATTAGTAGCCTTTCTTGTGTCCAATGTGAAATTTTACAAAACCCCTTTTGTCCCACTGGAAAAAAATTATTTTAATAAGCATATTTTAGATTTACTATAACTCCAATAAACAACTTCAGTGTTGTGGACAACAAGGTTTTGTTGTTGTTGTTGTCGTCATCATTGTTCTCATCATCATAATCCTTATATTGTTTTAATAATATATGAGAAATTTAGATAACCATTCTTTTCCTAGTTACTCAGATCAAAGCTCTCTTCCTGTCTTCATTTCTGCCATTTTATCATCCTGGACATATGATCCTGCACTCAAAATGTCCAACAGGGAATATTACAGGATCCAATCTGGATTGGTCACCAGAACCAGAATTTTTGTCTTCCGAGCTTTTGGACTCATATTGAAGCCCACTCATGCCTCTAGAACTTCTCTAGCAGAGTGTGTGCTGTCCTGTGTGTGATATTTATATTGCCTGTTGTATGTGGCTTTTTACATGTTGATTAGGGTGTGTTGATGACTGAGTTTTAAGTCATTAGCTATTGTTTGCTATTGTGTTGTCTAGCCCTCGCCTTCTAAGTACTTGATAGACTTATAGTAAATCAGCATTCCTGTTTACCGATGAGGGGCCTGTTTCCCAGGTTTCAATCACTTCTCTGGCTGTTTTTGTTCCTGCTCGTTCAACAATCTTAGTAGCTGCAAAATTGAATGTGTGTCCTTGTTCAATGCAGTGTGAGGCTACCAATGAGTTCAGGTCTCCTCATCTGACCACTTGCTTGTGTTCTTGCAAGAGCTCAGAAGATAAAACCTCTGGTCCCAGTGATTGATTGGATCCTGCAACATTATCCTGGGACATGTATATTTGCCTTCATTTGTGAATAATTGCTTTCCTTCCATATTTTTAGACAGTGAAATTATGTCATATGTGTCAATGCCTAGGATTAATAGACATGTAGAACAATAAGGCTTTTAAAAGTATTTTTGTTAGGTGGGAAAAGGACTCAAAGTAAAATACAACACTCACATTCTATTCTATATTTGGGAAACATGATAAATCCCAGGAAGTACCAAATTAATTATGGAGCAATAATCTTTATGTCTCGTTCATAACAAAGTTGGGCATTGTAACTCTGTGGAAATATCTCTACCTTTCACAAAAAAGTCCCCCAGTTTGGTTCCTAGATTATTAGATACAAATGGGACAAAAAACACATCACATTTATTTGCTTTTTATTTTGATACTCTCCCAAACTGACTCTGAGTAGTGTACAAAAAAGAGCACTCCTCCAATCCCTCAAAATATGCAGAATATCCCAAAACATTTTAAAAACAAATCCAGTAATCAGCAATCATAATGATAGAAATAAATGGACAGGCTGGGCTCAAAGACCATTTGAAAGAAAAAAAACCTTTGAATGAAAGGAGGGTAAGAACCCAGTGGCTTATGTGTAGCCATTAGTGATATCCCAGAGTGGACTTCAACTCCCAGAATTCTCTTTAGCTGGGAGCTGAAATCCCCATTCTTAAAGTTGCCAAGGTTGAGAAACATTGCTCTAGGCCAGGCTCAGGCTCACTTGACTTTACAGGGGATGGGGTAGAATCCCTTAGCAAATTTCCTAAGAAGTTCAGATGGCATAGATGGACTCATCCATGGGAAAGCTGTCCCTGATGTATACTGGTGCCATAATATACATGGCTTTACCTCAAGAAGTGTAACATTCTTCAGTGATTGGTTTCTCCGGCTAGGACTCCAGCCACCTTATTTTGCACTGTTTGCCAGAATAATATCACAAGGGTAGCATTGTATACTGTCTTTAAGGGTAATATTACATTATTGAAGCAGAGATTGTATTGCTTATAATAGTATGATAAATCACATATATGCCTAACTAGAAGTGTATGGAGGTATATTGTCTCTGTGTAGACATAACCTTTGAAGCCTGAATGGATTCTTTCAGAAAGCAAATGATTGCTTGTTTCTAATTGTGTAATCTCTTGCGGTACATAAAGTTAAATCCCATTACAGCAATTGAAAATTACGGAGTGATATTCAGTGGGATGAGGCCAAAATTTCAGTACTGCGATTACTGCCTTTTCTGAGTTTGAGACATAAAATTATTCAGTCTGAACTTTCCTACTAATTATTTGTATCATGCTTTTCCTGGATGCTGAATCAAAATATGCTGTAGAAAACATAGCAGCTAAATTAATGACCCCCAAAACATCCCATGCATAAATACAGACATACTCATCCTAAAGGAAAAAAAGTCTGTTGAAAGTGCAAGCTCAAAAGTTCAGTGTTTGCTTACAATAGAAACTTTCTGAGAATAGAGACAGTTTATCAACTGTCGGTAATTAACATAATGTGGGGCTTAGATTCCATTTTGAATCTAAGCCCCACATTATTTCCCAACTTCTGATGCTGTATAGACAGGTAAGGTTTTGGTACTGCTGATAATTAAAATAGTTCTGCCTTGATGTAAACTTCATATTTCTGAACAGAGCTTTGCCACACTTTGGAAATCATTTAGAAAATGTTTAAGTTTCTTTGTAACTTTATGTTTTCTGGATTGCTATGTCCTGCAAGTATATTTGTGCAATGAAGCACCTTTTTGAATTTAGCATTGCACAGCCCCTAAACCCTTCCCTGGATAACCACTTATAATGTAATCCTTTTAATTGGTTGTCTTAGACTCTTTTGTCTTCTCCATTCTCTAAAACTATCTAGAAATAGTTTTCTTATTAGGTTTGTAAGTGCTTGATTTTTGTTATGTCCCTGTCAAACAATTTCTAGAAAGTATTTTATTGCCGTCTTTAACCATAAAACAAGACAACTGGAACTGCTACATAGGAGTGGGGAGAGCTTATCCCTTCTCTTCTCTCCTGTGACCCTATCATAAATCTATACTGATATAGCTATGAAGTTTAATCAACAATATTGCTATTGAAGCCAGCAGGAATTTTGAACTCCTGAACAGAGTGGCTGAAATGAATATAAAAGAAGAAGACAAACCCTCCTTCCATATATATTATATTTCTAATACCTCACTTCCTCCCTACTCAAACACATCTAATTATAAATGCACGCTATGTACATTATGTATTTGGCTCTCATAAGTATTTGGCTGAATTATTATCTGAGAGGCAGACATCTTTGGACTACAACTCCTGCATCTTGTTCTATTGCCTATGCTATTGATTGATAATAATCAATCAATAATTGATTGATAATAAGGGAGATCAAAAACATTGGAAGGGTTCCCAATTGCCTACTTCTGTGCTTATCTTTTCCTAATACGTATAAATCTTAATAGGATGCCATTGGTATTTATCCATTTAGAATTGTATGCAGACTCTCCCCCCTTTTTTTGCTGCAATTCAAAACAGCATTCATAATTCTTTGTAGGGATATTTCCCTCACAACAACTATCTTGTGAGGTGGGTTGGGCTGAAAGAAAGTGCCTGAGCCTGGGACACCCAACAACCCTTTGTGGATAAGGAAAGCCTAGAACTCAGTCACAAAGTTTCTGGGCCAGCATCTTAACCACTACACCAAACTGACTCTCTGGTATGTGCTTTAATCTCATATATATGCTCTCAGAGTTGTTTGTATAAGCTTTTACAAGGTATGGAAGTAGACAAAGTTCTTAAACATTGGCAGCTGATTTTTCAGATGTTTTAACAGTAAAACCACCTAAACTTTCCAATGCTTCAGTTCAAAATGTGCAGAAGAATTACTCCAGCCCAAACATCATCACCTAAATCTTTGAAGTCTAAACATCAACATGACAGCCTGGCCCCTTTGACAATAGTAATACACTGTTGCTAACATGTATATAATGGTGAGTTGACAGCAAGACAGTGATGAGCAAGGATTGGTCTAGGCAAGTGCCAAATCCTGATGTTTTGAACAATGTAATGTCCTCTGCAAATCAAAGGCAGGAAATACATAAACTGCAACAAGTGAGGATATTTCACACTAAATACATTTTGGATAAACTCATACTGAAAACAGTAGTGTTTTACACTCACACACAGCAAGAACATTAGCAAAACATGTACAGTTTAAGATCTCATTATTTAGATAGCAAAAAAAGGAACAGTGAGTAAGAGAGTAAGAGGCAGTACAATTGGCATGATTTCACATTAATGTTATAAATTAGCAATAGGTTATGTGGACATACTGTATAAATATTAGTGGCTGGAATAATGTAGAATACATTAGTGTCTCCTTCAGGCCCCTGTCATATCTTTGGTCTCATTAATACTTAACAGTATTCTCATTTCTTTTAATAGAAATGAAACAGTAAACTTCAAGGGGCTTTTTTTTTCTAATTTCAACCACCTCTTCCAAGACAATTTAGAGAAATTGCTGATATTTTCGAATTGTTTGTAGTTCTTTAAATGATGGCTATTTAACCAAAATTGAAAGAGTTTTGTCATGTGGAAACTTCCCTGTAATCATAGGAAAAACTTGCCCTGGCAACCATTTTTTTCTGCAGTGTTCCCATAAATTGTCCCGTTCATATCATCTTCAGTCAATGTATGCAGTAAGATAGGCCTAGGTAATTTCATCTATTTCAGTGTTAAAGTAATGCTTTCCCTCTTGTGGCAGTTCTAAGACATGGGAAGCTGGTTTTCACATGTTCAGAAGAAATCAGAATGAAACAAGATCAATTTTAATTTTGGCAATGCAAGAGATATCTGGAAAACCATCTCTCCCACGAAAAAGAAAACTTTCAAGCCAGTTTACACCATCAGATGAAAAGAGGGGTGAAATGCTACTGGTTCGCCCCAGTTTGGGCGAACCGGTAGTGATTAAAACTACCGGTTTGGGCGAACCGGTAGTAAAAAAAAAGGCTACCGATTCATCTGAACTGCTATTTCTGATGATCAGCTGTGCCGCACGATTTATATTCACTAGAAAGCAGGAAATCCTGCTTTCTAGTGAAGCTAAAGCATGCGGCACAGCTGTCTCCCCCTCACTGTTCTACTTACCTAGTTAAGTCTTCTTTTTCCGTGTGAAGCACGCATTTGGTGCACGCTGCGCATGCACGTGCAATGTGCTTGTGGCATGTGCTGCGCATGCACGCATGAAGCGCATGTTTTTGGCACACATGCATGGCCAGCAAACTGGTGGCAAACCAGTTCAGATTTCACCACTGGATAAAAAGGTGTAAATATTAAAACTTTGATTTTATTATAAATATACATTTGAAGCATGGCACTCAATTGTCTTCTTTCATAATGGCTTTATAAACTTTATCAAAAAGTCTTATTTCCAATCTCCATCGTAAGGAGAAACTGATATAAAAATCTAGTGCATACTATTTGTATAAAAATATTGATAATTTTATCAGCAGCAGTCAGATAATATGTAGGAGAGAGAAACAGCCCAATCCTCTCTTTGCAAGTCCACAGCATTCTTCTTCATCATTAAATTCTTTTTGTTGTTTGTGTTTTCCCCATCATGGAACACACTGAATCTGGTGCTATGTTCAAAATATTTGAGGAAGTAGTAAGAATGTGACAAAACATGAAAGAGCAGGTTTCACCATCTGTCAACATTTGTCATTTAAGTGGAGCATATGTTTTTAGAAGAAAAGCCAATGGGTGGCTTCTCCAGAGGAAGAGAAGTGAAGTCCCAGACAAACAGAAGCTTCACCCAAGACAGGAAGGGGTACTTTTATTTATCACAACCTAAGCACTTGTAATCTGGACGTCATCATTCAGCAACAAACCTGAACAAAAAATAGTAGTACATTCAGAACAGGAGTTGGTACTAGAAATAAAAAATGTTACATTGAAAAAGACTTCTGCTACTCTGCTAACCAAAGGATTAGTATAGCACTTTCAATTTTGCACTGGGGAAAAGCTTTACAGGTTTTCAGCATTTGCCATCATCAGTAGAGTTACATGCAGGGGTGCTATTCAGCAGGTTCTGACAGGTTCTGGAGAACTGGTAGCGGAAATTTTGAGTAGTTCGGAGAACTGGC
>JANHFM010001216.1:39676-55344 GCA_032468115.1 Grayia smithii
CAGAGGTCTTCAAAAAATTATTATGCTATACTGGTATTTTATTAAATAATATTTTACCACACTATTTGGTTCAGAATACTTTTTTCCTTGTTTTCAATCTCTAAAATCTAGGTGCATTTTATAATCCGGTGCGTCTTATACTCCGAAAAATACGGTACTATTCATTTTAAATTATTATATTTCTATTACACATTTTATTCAACATCTCAAGACAGAGTTCTCAAAAAGATAAGCCAAGTTGAATCTGCCTAGCATATTGATGGAAGACCACAACAGGATGCAGGAATTATCAAGAATGGATGATTGAAAACACATCCCTGAAGAATGCAATGCAGGTTAATTAATTAATTAATATAGCTTCTGATCAACTCTGAAAGGATTCCAATCAAAAATTAAAACAACATATAAAATTGTATTAAAATAATAAAACTAAAGCCATTAAAATATTAAAACATTAAAAACAACAAAGACCTGGCACTAAGACAAACTTTTAATGTGCAATTATCCAATCTTATCCACTACCCCAGGGCTTGGGGAAAAGCCAGGTCTTCAAAGCCTTGCAGAAGGTTATGAAAGAAGAGCCAGCCAAACTTTAGAGGGCAGAGTGTGCCCTAGAGCAGGGGCTGCAATGGAAAAGACTCAATGCCTGGCTCCCATCAGATGGCAATATTTAGGGGAAGGGATTAGGAGCGTGCACACACTATTTGAACTGATAGGACGGTTAGATGTCTTTAGGGAAAGATGTTCCCATCAATAACCTGGCCCTATGCCATATAGGACTTTAAAGGTAATGACCACCCTCTTGTACTGCTCCAAGAAAGAAACTGGAAGTCAGTGCAGCTTGCACAACAGAGGCATTACACAGGTAAACAAAGGGGTACCTATCACAGTGTGCACTGCTGCATGGTGGACCAGCTGAAGTTTCAGAGTGGTCTTCAGGACATACCCATGCAAAGCACATTGCAGTAATCCAAGGTGGTAACTAAGGCACGGGTGACCATAAGCAAGGCTACTTATCCAGGAAAGGCCACAAATGGCACATTAGATGAATCTGTTGCTAAGAAAAATACATAGATATACCCAGGAAGTGAACAGGGTTTGATTTTATCAGAAGACATTATTATTAGACTTTACATGATCAGCTGAATTTTTTTCTTAAAATTTCTGGGACTGTTCCTCCCAAGGGCCGGGAAAAGGGTGCTATTCTACAGTAATAGACAGTCTCCAGAGACTCTAGGAATCGGGAAGCCGATTTCCTATTGCTGCCCTGATTATTCTGCTGAAGATAGAACTGTCCCAGGTAATTGTCACAATTGTTCCTAAAGAGCCTTTCCTCCTTTTCAGAACCCTTGTAGTTCCTTAGTGACAGCTGAGCATAAAAAAATGATATGACAGTTGGAGTACAGTAGTAAAAAAAATACAGAATCTGACATGAGTCTACTTTGTGTCAACAAGAGTGGTAAAGGTATTTTTTCCACTTCTGCTGCAACTTCATAATGTTGTCTTGTATAATTTTTTTGGGTACAGAGAGGTCTATTGGAATCTGGCTTAAAAGGATTGTAGACTGTGCTATCACAGAACTGGTAGGACATTTGAAGGTAAAGTGGTTCATGTCCTTCACAATTTATACTTCTTTAGCATAATTCAGTAATGTCCAGTCAAGACACTTGAAACTTAATTTTAAATGGCCCAACTTATGCAAGATGTTAAAAAAAGTGGAAAGAGTAATTACAGTTAAAATCATAAAACCATAATGCCAACTACAGTCTAAATATCTGGCTGACTGTGCAATCAACCATCACAATAACAAATATAGCAGTGGTAGATACAGAAGAACTGGATCGGGGTGAAATCCAGCAGGTTCTGACAGGTTCTGGAGAACTGGTAGCGGAAATTTTGAGTAGTTCGGAGAACTGGCAAATGCCACCTCTGGCTGGCCCCAGAATGGGGTGGTAATGGAAATTTTGCAGTATCCTTCCCCTGGAGTGGGATGAGAATGGAGATTTTGCAGTATCCTTCCCCTGCAATGCCCACCAAGCCATGCCCACCAAGCCACAACATGCCCACCAAGCTACACCCATAGAACCGGTAGTAAAAAAAATTGAATTCCACCACTGGATACATGCTAGCCTTCAGATTAACTGTCTTGATAGTCCTGGAACAGCACAGTTTTCAAGATCTCCCTATCCTCCAAAACAGATTTTTAGGATGGCTTCAAAGAAAGGAATGGAATGAAAATTCCTAGCAGAAATCAGTGCTTGGTGGAAATCATCAATAGATACAAAGAGCTTTTCTCTTAACAAACAATGCAAGATCTGGACATCAACCATCTAATCTAAAATAACTATGTCTTTTAAAAGGTATTCATTATAAATAAAGGAGAATATTTGTGACTCAGGGATGAAATGATAATTTTATCATCATATCATTGGTGCTCTCTGAGCTTGCTTGTTTTCTTGCAAACATTTCTTTAACCTAATTAGGTAACGTCAGTAAAGAGTGCTGTTTGCTGTCAGTTTATATTCTGTGTGGGTGGGGGTGGTCTTAGGGATTCTTTGGTTGGTCTGTTTACTGATGGCTCTTTGGCAGTTTTTTGATTGGGGTATTTCTTACTTGATTCTTGGTCTGAAGTTAACCTTAGAGTAAATCTATGCTGATCTGAGTGCTGATTACTGGTGGAGAAGTGCTGGAGTCTTTTTCTCTTTTGGGCTGGTTGATTGCTTCTTTTGCATAGTCTATAGATGTTGTTAATGTCTATGTGTCTGTTGATGGCTGATTTGTGAGAATGCCAGGCTTCTAGAAATTCTCTAGCATTTTTGGACTTGGCCCAGTCTAGGATTGTCACATTTTCCCAATTGACACTATGGTTAAATCTGTCTATGTGTTGTGAAATTAAAGAATTTTCGTCATGTCTTCTGACTGCCAGTTGGTGTTCCTAGATGCGTTCTGCCAGTCTTCTGCTTATTTATCCTACATAGTGGTTGTTGCAGTTCTTACATTGTATGTTGTATTCACTATATTTATACTTAGTCTGTCCTTCAGGAATGAAGCATGGCTTACATAAAATTCTTCTCCAATTTCTTCATTACACAGTAGTTCTGCTATGGGGATATATTGAACTGAAATAATGCCTGAATAATCCATATTACCTAGTGAACTACCATACACGAGGTAGATCTCTTCTGAACCAGTCTCCTCTGTCTTAACACAATACGATAGCCACTACTCTATAGTGTATCTTTGTTCCTTATTGCTGTAAAGGGCCATTGGTCATAATAGGGCTATTGTACACTTCAAAAGTGATTAGGAAGAACTTTTGTGGATTTATGGAAAGCACACCACTTATCTGCTCTTTATTAAGGTAGCCTTTTTTCAGATTTCTCCATGAGCTTGAGAAAAGGTACTGCTTCAAATTATTTTTGAAGCATGCATTCCTTTTGATAATGCAATACTTGTGACACCACTGATACTCTTTTCATCGAGCATTTTAACTGCAGAATATTTGTTGCTGTATTAGTAGATATTGCTGCTTTCTTTAAACAAAAGATTTCAGTGGCAAGTATAATTTTCAGCTTTGAAATGTTACTCAGATTAAACAAGGGTTGCCATCGTGAAAAAAGGGAAGGTGTTGATTTGTATGTGTGTTGGTTTTCTAAGCAAAATTCTGTATTGATTCTAAGCCTTCATAGTAGTTCTGGTTCACAATTCCAAATTATGACGAGAAGCACCCAAGTTGTCACAGTGCCAAAGATGAAAACAAAAGGGCACAATCTTAAACTAATTAAAGGCCAGGCATCAAAGAAAATTAAGCAGAATTTCTTTGCATAGAGAATCAGTAGTCGATTTTTTAAAAATTATCAATGTGCAATTAACATAGAAATTGCTGTAAAAGAGAAACCCATGAATGATTTATGTTGAAACAGTGTCTTGTTTATAATAGTAGCCAGTACTAGATATTTTAACAAAAAAAAAGCACTGCACTTCCCCCACCCCTATAATATACTTAATTGCATGGTACAATGCCAGGGGGCTGTGGGGGGGGAAGCATTCTCACACCCCAGCTGTTGAATGGTTTACAATATGAAGTGTACAAATAATGATAGTACTTAGTATTTCAGCAGGGGCAAACTGTGGAAGCAAGCATGCCTACACATAGGTTATCCAACAGGGAACTTTTCCGTATCTCTTTGCTCTTTGTTGTTCAAATGTTTTACATCCTAGGTAGCCTTACCTATATAAAAAGTTATGATGTTAATCCAAAGGAATCTCATATTTTTTTGAGTGAATTATGCCCATGAAGCTGTCTTGAATGAAAGAACCAGGCACTCATTCTACAAATGTAAGTTTGAAGGAACTGATCATCAGATTTTAACAGGGTATACAGGAACCAGAGGTGAGAGTAAATGAAATGTATATATGTACACACACAGGTGCACACCAGGGGTAGGTTCTATTTATCTTTACTACCGGTTCTCTTCTTGCATGCATCTTTCCAGAAATACATAACAAACTAACCTCCTAATAGATTTTGTTTTCATACTTATTACCTAATAATAGGATTCTTCCACTTGTAAGACATAGAAATAGTTTTTAGTACACCTGTTAAACTACTTGCACAGAGACTCCATCAGCATACCATATCTATATTTAATATTTTACTAAATTTACACTTGCAGCATTTATGACTTTCTTTTCATTATTTTTTCTTGGATCTTAACTTATTAGCATTTATTTGAAATCCGCTCTTCAATATATTATTCCCATGCAAATCCTGAAAATATCATTAGCCGCATTCTCTCACTTCTGTTCCATTTCAAATAAGTTCATCATTTTACTTTTTCATTCAATTCAACTTGATGGAAGCTCCTTTTTAGAGCTTTCACATATTCCAAAACAATTTTTATTTCCACTAAAACTATTCCATTTTTCTGCTTCTTGTAATTTTAATCATTTTGTGTTATCTCTGACTACTTTTACTACTTTTTTAATACATGCATTATAGAATATATTTATCTCATCCTTATTTTTCTAGCAATCCACAGCCTCTTTCACTTCATCACCTCCCCAAGCATTCTTTTTCATGTTACCTGTTAGTATAACTTTGTATACTTCTCTGGCCTCCTGTAATATATTTCTTTTCAAAGAATTCCATATTCTCTTTCCTAACATCCATTTTCCACTCATTCTGTTGAAAAATTAAGTTATCATTTAATGCAGTGTAACACAAGTTTCATCTTAACTCTTCCTGCAATTATTCTACTTTTATTTCTTTCACTTTTCTTTCCTCCCATGTCCATGTTACTGTAGCTGTCTGTTTGTTTAAAATGCAATTTATATGCAACTCAATTCCCAAAAGGGATTTTCTCTCCAAAATCTACTTTTGACACTATTAAAAAATAGACAGAAACTGTGATCACTCTTGTATTCTTCACTTAGTATTTTGGTCTTTCATCATCAACAGTCACCTTAAGGCAAGATGGCTTGAAAATAAAACTAATAAATAAATAAATAAATAAATAAATAAATAAATAAATAAATAAATAAATAAATAATACTTTGGTTATGTATTTTTTATGTCTTGTACATGTCTCTTTATCATTTCAGCATTTTAGGGAGTTATATATGTATCCATGCTGGCCTCTTCAGATTTCTCCCATGTTTTGTCTTGTATCTCATTTCATATTATTTATCATACTTCTTGAATATTAGCCTCCTTCAAGATTTCAATCCATTTCAATCATTCTTTGAGATGAATCAGAATTTTTCCCCCTGATTAATTTAACCCATGTTAGATTAGTGTCCAATATGGAGGTCTGAGTAACCTCTTCCTCTAAGCAATACATGTTCAAGGAAGAATTTGAAATGAACACAATCATTTCCCCCTGGTCACTTTCATTAATTTAACCAATTCCTCCCTCTTAGTGAGAATTGGGTCCACAATAGCAGATCTTCTTCTTTCTTCTATCCTTCTGATAAATGCAGTTGTCAGCAATAGAAGACAAGAATTTGTTGAACCTCTGACCCTTGGCAGAGGTAGAGTTTCACTAGATGGCAGGATAATTGAAATATCCCATTATCACTCTTCCATCTGTCCACTACAGTATTCCCAGCACTTTATCTTAATTGGGTGAACCGTATCATTTTCCTACACCTTATTTCTCAGAGTTTACACCTAAATTATGTTAGTAGACACTAATTTGAATTCTGTTTCCTCCACATAGTATGCTAGTATGAATCTTTTTGAATCTGGCCACAGTTCACTGTCTTCCCTATTATGGACCTATCCTGTTTAGCTGCTTATTTCACAGAATCTTAGTTTTTGAAGGGGCCATTTAGGAAGTTGATTCCAACCACCTACTAAGTTCAAGGATTCAAACTTAAAGCATCTCTAACAGAAGGCTCTCTAGCCTCTATTTTGATACATTTGGTAAAATGGAATCCATCATGTCTCTGGGCAATTGGTTCCACTGTTCAGCTATTCTTACTGTTAGGGAGGTTTTTCCTTCTGCTAACATTTGATTGGAATCTGCTTTCCTGTTACTTAAATCCATTATTATGTATTCTGCACTTCGGAAGGAGACAGAACAAGCTTTTGATAAGGCAATCATTCAGACATTTAAATAGTGCCATCGTATCTTCCTCTGCTGTTTTCTCCTCAAGTCTAAACGTTTATTTTGCTCAAATTCTGTTCCTACCATGGCACTATACCTTGAATATATCCAATATATTTTTCTTCCTTCTCTTTTTTCCCCATTTTAAAATCTTTTTTATATAACAATAGCTTTCTTTTCTTCAAGGAATTACAGGGACATATTATATAAGAATCCTAGGTGGATAGGTTGGCTGAGAAACATTGGTAGGCCCAAGGCTAATGAACTTCAAGGTGTGAAAGGCTTTGAATCTGAACCTCCCATTCAAAGTTCAACTACTGCACCAAATATTTCACTCCAATACATCTTTAACATAATCTCTGTGTCTTTCCACTTAACAGAATTCAAGTCTATCTATGTGTAAATGTATCAATTCGCTTCTAATTTTAATTACCTTTCCTATTTCTTCCTATGTTGCACCATTAACTTTCTCAACTGAGTATGCTAGTGGTAAAATCAGCATTTTTCAATTCATCATGAAAACAGCACTGCCATTATTGCTTTACATAGAGCATGGGTGTCAAACTCGCCAAGTCACGATGCCGTCACATTTTGTGATGTTTCCTCCCTTCTCAGACCTGGGGTGGGCATGGCCTGTGCATGATGCATCCAGCCCATAGGCCGCCATTTTGACACCCCTGACATAGAGGTTCTACAAAGGTCATGAGGCAGTAAGAGAAAAAGATATCTGATTTTCCTATGTACCCAATTAACAATTTTAAAAATCTCCATAAATTATAGAAGATCTCATCACATGCTTCTTGAGAGTTCATCAGAAAACAAAACATCCACAAAACATGCACAACATGAGAACAGTAAAAGCAATAACAATGAAACACAAAGAAATTAATCAGCCTACAACATTCCTATTGTATTATCTAACTACTGTAGTTTAAAAAGCCCTGTAGAAGAGTTCCACTATAATTTGCTTCTAGAAGCCAATATTGTTGGGACAAGTGTTACTTCCAGAGTGTTACATAAACTGTGATTTCCACCTATGCATGTATGCCCATATATAATCTAATACAGATGGGAAGTTACAATGGCCAATTAAGAAGATGGAAGAAATGGAGGTATGGCTTAGCAGGAGTTGGAGCTAAGTATAACAAGGAAATGTCAAGCATTCCACAGGGCGTCAAGCATTGGCAGAGGATGGTCTATTAAAGAAAAGACTTAGGTGGGTTTCACATGTCATGTTTGTAGAAAATGAGAGCAGATGAAAACCATTTTGGAACTCTTCAAAGAGAGTTGTCTGCCTCACCAACCACATCTGCCCCTCATTAACCCTGTTCTGATATAAAAAGAGAGGGGAGGAAGGAAAGAAGGAAGGAAGAAGAGTAACTACATTTGAGAGGGTAGCAATAGTTCAAGGACTTTTGGTTCAATCCAGTAGAAAGACCCTGGCAATTCTTGCTGTACCTTTGGCAATTAGTCAGGAACTGGCTGTCAATAAAAAATACCAAGAAGCCAGTGAAATGCATTGTTCTGGAGATATTTGCCCATTCTTCTTGAGCTGGTTCATTATTGTATCTTGGAAAACTATCCTGTATTATTATTTCTTCTTCCTGACAACAGGGACTGAAACTAATATTTAATTATATTTGGACAGACCATTGCTCCCTATACCTGCTTTAATGTTTTGTGTAGTTAGAATACCGATATCTAAAGGATTGTTTATTTCCTTTTTATTTAGCCAGATCCATGAACTAAGCCCCTGCAGTTTGTAAATTATGATTTATGGCTTAGTTTTACATGTGAAGCAGACTATTGCATCTCAGTCTATCAACTGTGGTTTACACAAACTTCAGCTTAGTGTTTTGTTTTGAATCTGGCTAAGGGTTTTTGAGTTATCCAAGTTGATATTAACAGCATTATTTTCAGTTAATTCCTTAATGATTCTCCTCAATGAATTGAGCATTTTTAGAGCAGCTGCATCCAGGATTGAAAATTTCATCAACCCGTTTTTGTTGTTATTGTTACTATCAATAATAGGAAGGCAAGTATTTATTTAGGGATTTCTTTTCTGAATGACATTACTCTTTTGGCATAGGTATGGCCCTCCAGATATTATGTAATCCATTAGTTTAATGACCATTACAAAATACAAAATAAATAATAACATACGATATATTCTAAAATCATAAATGATAACCAGCACATGGAATAATGATATAATTAACAAAAAGAATTGTACTCACCACACTTCAAAGAGGTGAGAATAGGGAAATGTGGATAAAAAAGCTACTTAAAATTTTTTCCTAGTGCCTAATAATCCTGTATATTAGATATGCTTTATATGTTAAATATCTTATTCAGAATAAGCCACTCACTCTGGCTTTGGTATAACATTGCCCATTTCTACTGGCAAAATTCTTGTCCAACAGATGCCTACAGATAGTCATCCACTCCTGTATAAATGTGTACCGGTAATCCTTGACTTATAACCATTACAAGGGCCTTTGTAAGTCATTTATGACCATTGCAACCTCCCCATGGTCACCTGATCAAAATTGAACTGGCAACTGGCATGTATTTATATGACAGTTGCACTGTCCTAGTGCAAATGTGATCGCCATTTTGTAACCTTCCCACCTGGCTTGTGACAAACAAAATCAATGGGAGAAAGCCAGATTTGCTTAATGATCACATGATTTGCTTAATAATTGCAGTGATTCAGTTAACAACTGCAATAAAATGAGGCAACACTAAAAACTACCTGCTTGGCAATGGAAATTTGGGGCTCACTTATGGTCATAGGTCAAGAACTGCCTGTATATGTGATTGCTTTCTTTGACTGATTCTATGAGTGGAAGTCCTTATTGTTTAGAGCACTTATATAGGCACAGGTATTAATATAAACATTTTGAACTCAAAATGTTTTGCATTTAAATAACTTATTTCAAGCTTCACACAGCTGTTCCAACTTTTCAAGAAATGTGCCAAGGCTGCTGTCACCAGTCACAAAATATTCTAAGCTCAAGAACCCTTCTCAAATGATCAGAATGATGCCAGCAAGGTTTGAACAACTTTTCTGGGCATTTCCTGCTGAGAACAGAGCATTATGGGTTCACATTACTTCAAAATCAAAGTTTGTTCCACAGAAACTACATTGTGTCAGACCTGTAGAAATAACCCTTTACAGTTGTCACACTAAAGATCTCTATCACTAGAATGTAAGTAGCACCACTTGGGATTAAAAGACATATCCAGTGATCCTCATCTCCTTTGCCCAAATACACCTTGAAAGAAAATAATGTGTGAAGAGAGTTCAAATTTCATTCCTTTTTTCCTGTCCATTTTGCTCCTGGAAAATAGTGAGTCTAAATCCTAAAAGGTAAAAAAAACTACCTACTTTTTGTGGAATTGCCCAGATTTGCTCTTTTTCTATTCCTGGGATTCATATGTCATGCAGAGATAGTCTTATGTACTCTCACTATTTTATACTCTATTGGCTGTAAAACCTGAGGAATTCATATGTACAATATATAAAAATATTGGCATTCCTCACTGAATCAAGTCAAAGTCCATTATTGGAGCTTCTGAGCAAGATAGCTTACCACTAGTAACTGGAAATCTGCTTCTGAAAATGGAGGCACAAATTCTCAGGTATTTTGATTAGCAACCAGAAGAAATATAGTATTTCTTTTGAAAAACCATCTACACTATAATGTTCATCATTTCATCCTTTCCGATGGCTTCTGAATAAATTTAGCAAAGAAGAACATGCACAATTTTGCGTGCTAGAATTAAAGGTAATTAAGATCCAAAAAGTTTCATGTTTATTACCTTAATATACTCGGACCTTTGTGGTGTGCCTTGTTTTCTTAGAGCTCTCCAGATCTATAACTGACCTCAGCTTGCTGCCCTCCCAGCCTTCCATAACCTGATGCTCGTTGGAAATGATGGGAATCAAAGTCCAACACATCTGGAGGGTAACAGTTGGAGAAAACTAATTAGCCTGACCTGTTAGTCACTTTCACCCCTGTTTCTGCAGGTGATGGCTCTACTGAATTTTAAAGTTTTTTTAAAACTTATTTTAACTGCTTCTCTGCATCCTCTGGAGCGTTCTCACGTGACTGGTATAATGACAATCTGTCTCTCTGCTAACATTTCTCTCCTTTGGTTATTTGTTTGATAAAGTGAGGAGCTTCCCTTTTGTTGCCCTTCACCAGAGCTTAATGTCTTTACTTTGGGATCAATATACTTTATGAATAATTTTATTTCCTTCTATTTTTATGGTCTTTTCTCCCTCATTATCATACTGAGTTTATTAGCTAGTGCTGTCAGTATCTTTACCCTGTCATATGTTCCTGAGGTACAGTAAATATCACTTGTGTTGTAATTAATATGCACACCCTCTGCAGTAATTAAAGCACAGACCCCTTCAACCAGCTGAGCTTCCTACACTAATTCCACCTTATCTTCATAATGAACTTATTGCAAGCTGAAACTACTGGTGAATATTGTTCGGTAAGGATAGAAGAATGAAATCTAATGAGACGCAATAATATTTGTGAACATGGTTAATATGGGGGGGATGAATTTAATTATCCCTAAATCTAATTAAATTGCCTCAGTAGTCAGAATCTTCCCCCTTTGTTCCTTGGGGGAAGAAAAAGGAAGATACTTCTATTGCCCCATCAAAAAACATTCAAAAAATAATGGCCAAGATGCCTGGTTCTTTGCCCTAATGGGACTGTGTATATTTATTTCTTCACCAACTTTCTTCAACATGAACTGCAATGTTCTCATACTAGATGGCAGAACTGGATTGCAGGTAATAGCAAGGGTGAGATAGATACCAAATCAGGGGTGGTATTCACTTACCTTTGCTACCACTTCGCAAATGTGAGAACTCCCCTTCTGTGCATATGCAGATCATAAAAAACGGAACATGATGATGTCCAGGTAGGTGGCTGGAGCCTCCCGCAGCCACCACTACCGGTTCGCCCAAGCCGGATAGAACAGGTTGAATACCACCACTGTGCCAAATGCTATGGGATAAGAGTTGGAACCAAAGGAATAGACAACTAGAGTCTGGATGAAAGCAGTAAGCTAAAGTTCTCATTAAGCTGTAGGAAAACTCTCAGGAAAAAAAAAATTGTTGCTTCAGGTAGGCATCCCTGATATTAGAATTCCCCAGTGACAACCAAGAGAGGTGAAGATAGTCCAGAAGATTAGTTTCTAAGAATAGGATCCTGTATTTTCATAGATTAAATATATGGGAAAACATTTATTGGCTCAGCAGTACCTGGCACAAGTGAAAGATAAGCTGGGGCATGGGCAATCAAATTCAAATCCAGGGCTGAACTGTGCATTATTTTGAGTCTGAAAGGCTTTGTAGCCAGAAATAAATCATTCAAACTACCACATTCAATGTGGTATCCAAGACTCACAATTTGCCTCTTTGAGGCCTGCCAAACTGCCTGTCTGACTTAATTTTACTTCTTAAAAAATAATTTAATTTTTTTTTAAAAGGTGTGTGTGAACTAAGCATGCTGCACACTAGCAAATTTATATATAATGCCTCTGAGTCTACTTAAGCCATGGAAGTATCTTTAGAAAATAAAATTTTGCTAAGCACATTGGCATGTGTTTAATTGTAAGCCGCCCTGAGTCTCCGGAGAAGGGCGGGATATAAATGGGATTTTAAAAAATAATAATAATAATAGATGGCCACAGCCTGTTCTTTTTTTGTCTTCTGACAAACCCACCATGACAATGAAAATGGGAGAGGTCGTCATTGTTCTGACCTAGGCTTCCTTAGAAAGTAAACAGCACAAACTGTTAGCAAACCTCTTTAATTCAAATGGCTGTGAGTTGTTGTCATTCCCAGTCTGAAAGGCTTCTCAAAGGCTTTCAGGGGAGTGTTTACAAACACTCACCTTATCTCCCTTGGAATACTGTCAGAGAACTAATTGCCAAATGCAGGGCAAGGCCAAAGTTAGCACAGAGTCAAACAGCATTTCCAGAGCTTTTACCAACCAGATGAACTAATTGCTTCCTGAAAAAGCTCACCTCCCGTTTGCTTCTCTTTTATGTCTTATGGGAGGGGCCAATCATCTCCAAGCCTTACTCCCAAGTTGAGCTTAATTGTTCTTGTCTCCTGGCAGCTTTGCGCATGTGTACACTGGGAACAGGCTCACACTGTTCTTCTGCCTCGCTGATGTCAGACTCCGGAGACTCCAGAGGCAGCAAAGAACTACTAGATGGCCTTGGCCCCCTCTCTGCCTCTGACTCAGAGCCATCGTCCGAGCCTTCTCCAGACTCCAGGACTGGCCAATGTTCCTCCCCAATCTCCTCACTATCTGAATTTGCTGCTAGCTTTACTGGCCGCTGGTGGGCCACAACAGTCATGAGCTCTCAATATACCAAACATTGCATTTGGCTCAAAAGGTTTAGGCAACCCAGGGCTTGAACTTAGGTCAAGGGAACATAAGCATTCATAGTTTATCCCTGCTGGATTTCACAAGAGTGGGAAGAACCAGGACAAAACAGAATCTGTTACAACAGTATGTTCAAAATAATTACAGGCATTATGATTACAGCCTATAGAACCATTTCTCCTTAATATAACAGTCTGGCAGCTACATCCAAAACTTGGTAGGGCCACATTCAACTGATTGGACATCCCTGCTTTAAACCACAAAATTCTAACACATTTGTGATTGATAGGACTATCAATCTGGGCTACAAAAATCAGGATGACCACCAGAGGGCAGCAAGGCTATATAAAAACAAATTCTTTTCCGCCTGTATTTTTGCAGTCTAGATCTAGTCGCCTGAGTGAATTGGGTTTCTTGACCCTGTTCTACAACTAATAATACTGATCTTGGGGACCTGGCAGAAAAGTAAAAACCCCAGCATATTATAATCAAAGTTGTCACAGCAAATTAAATGTAGTTGAGTTGTTTAATGCAAATTAAGTCATGCTAAAATTGCTGGAGCAAATTAGAGAAGCTCAAACTTCCAAAACAGGGTTTTGAAGTCAAAGTTCCAAAACTGAACCAATTAAAATTGCTTAAAAACAGCCATATAGTTTTGCCCTTTACCTATGCACATGAAGTGGCTAGCAGCTGTCCTGGACTAAGGGTCAAGTATTTGGCTGTGTTGTCATCCCCCTTTTCTTCCACCCACTCACAAAACAACCCTTAATTTCCCCCATTGCTCATATTCTTCAGCAAGTCTTGCTCATTTACTTATTTATTTACATATTTTTAAGTCCCAGGCAATTCTATTCCTCCAAATATATAGCATGTCTTAAAGTAAGTTCTAAATGAAAAATGGGGATGTGTGCTTTCTTCTGACCATTCACTTTTAAGAGGGGTGATGCTAGAGCAGAGGTCTTCAAACTTGACAGCTTTAAGACTTGTGGACTTCAACACCCAGCTATGCTGGCTGGAGAATTCTGGGAGCTGAAGTCCACAAGTCTTAAAGCTGCCAAGTTTGAAGACCTCTGTGCTAGAGAGTCAGAAATAGTGCTTGATATGGGTTGGAGACCACTCAGGCATACCAAAATGGACACATTCACATCCCAAAGGTGCTTTTCTGAAAGGCAAGTGGACTTTCTTAATTTTTTCTTTGAAGACATTTCACTTCTCATCCAAAAGTTTTTCAATTCTAACTGAATGGTGGGGAATGGAAGGATTTATATTCTGCGCAATCATCTGGTCGTTAGCACTCTGAAGGTTGGTTGTCTTCAGGGAAAGAAACAAAGAAGTCCACTTGCCTTTTGGAAAAGTACCTTTGAGACAACCATGATCTGGATCAGGAGTGTCAAACTCCTGTCATCACAGTGGTCATGTGACGTATCAGGACTTTTTTCCCCTTCGCTAAACCGGGCGGGGGCAGGGCCAGCACGTGATGCCTCCGGCCCATGGGCTGCGAGTTTGATACCCCTGATATGGATGATTGAAATTTTCCACGGTTACTGAAGTACTACTTCTCTCTATCAGGGAGACAAAATTCTGTAGCTTTGGACATGTGGTTGTTAAAGATCATCAGTGTGTGATTCACAAATGACTACCTCACTGGGGCAGCATACTGTGTTTTTCCATATGCCAAATATTTTGGGGAAATGGCTAATAGAATTATTATTGCTTTGTATGTTCCCAGAGGGAGGGGAGTTAACAGCGGTGGGATTCAGCCGGTTCCCCATTTGTTAACTTTCTGAGCAGTTCAGAGAACCAGTTGTTGGAAGGAATCTTCTTTTCTTTTTTTTCAACTTTACAGGGTTAATCCTGTAAGGAAGGCAGGAAGTTGCTAGCCTAATCTTTATTGCCCTGCTTATAGAAACTGCCTTCGGGTTAAGCCTTATTACATTGTAACAGCTTTGTGGCAGTACGTCCAGACTTACTGTTTCCTGAGCTTCTCCAGAGTTTTCCCCCTCCCATTTGCTGGTACTTTGCTTTGCTTTATTAGGGGCTTGAGTTTCTTAAAGGGGAAGGGTTGTTTTAAGCTTTTTACACTGCTGTGGGAGGAAATACTCCCCTGTTGGAGTTCTTCCAGCTGGGATGCAACAATCAGCTGAAAACAGTGACTTATGACTGTTTTTCACACTTATGACTATCCACAGTCATGACAGGCCAGGCGAGACCAAGCACCCCTCAACGTAAGCGACATCAAGTTGGCCATGACCATCCTGTCCCATGACCACCCAGCCACATCTACCCAGCTGTTCATTAGGGCAGAGAACCGGTTGTTAAATTATTTGAATCTCACCACTGGGAGTTAGGTTTACTGTGCCCCAGTGATTAGTAAATTTCTCTGGGGAACAGGGCAAGAGGCTTACTTGTCACCACAACCACTACCATTATAAAAAGATTGTTTCCTAGTTAAGAGGTGGTTCATTACTGATGCCTCCCAATCGGGTGAAATGCTACCGGATCACACAGGATCGGGCAAGTAGGTAGCAACACCTGGAAATAGTTCGGAGAACCGATAGTAAAAATGGCCGCTTGCCTGCCTGCCTGCCTGCCTGCCTTGGCGTGCTTAAAGGTCCCTTTCTACTCTGTTATT
>JANHFM010001216.1:60520-78555 GCA_032468115.1 Grayia smithii
GCTAAGCACATTGGCTTGTGCTTAATTGTAAGCCACCCTGAGTCTCCGGAGAAGGGCGGGATATAAATGGGATTAAATATATATACACCATGTTTCCCTGAAAATAAGATTGGGTCTTATTTTCTTTTAGGCTTCAGGGAGGTCTTTTTTTTTTTTTTTTGAGGTGCAGGAGATGGTGAGCATGGTCACCTCATGGCTGCTGGACCCCTTCACTTTGGCCCAGTAAGGGCCATGAGTTCTCAAGTGATCAAATGTCTGTGTGTGTCTGAAATACAATGAGAGCGAGAAAGAGAGAGAAAGAGAAAAAATGGAGGGGAGTAACAAAAATTGCAGGCAATGCTGTTTGAAAGGGTTTCCTCTATGCATTTCTCTTCTCTGCTCCATCGCCTGCCTGCCCACCACACCTGGGCCTGCCAGGCACCATCTGCCCCAAACCAAGCAGCGGGGAGGCTTCAGGATAGCACTCTTCTAGTGCCCGCTGCCCTGGCAAAAGTGAAGCTGAAGCAGGTGGGGGCCGCATGGGGCTCCTCCAATGGCCTCCCCGCCCCGTCCCACTTGGGTGTGGCCTATATATGAGATGTGAGTATGGGTGGAGTTTGGCATTTCACCTCCCTGCCTTTTGTGAACTTTTGGCTGCATGCAACAAAAACAGCAGAAGCAGTAGAAGTTTTTCTTTCTCTCCTCCAAACTCTACCAGAAACGAGTCTTTGTGAGACTCGTTGCACTGCTGCAGCCTCTTGGAGCAGGACCCTGTAAAACCAAAAATACACGTGGAGCGGAGAAGAGAAACAATGGAGAGGAAACCGTTTCAATCAGCATTGCCTGCAATTTTTGTTACTCCCCTCCATTGTTTCTCTTTCTCTCTCTTTCTCTCACACACAGACATTTGATTGCTTGAAAGGGACAGCCTTCTAACCTAAGCATGTGCTTTCCACAATCTTCCACAATTGCCTGTCTTTTTCTCAAGCAGGAGCCGCCAGGTAGAGGTGGGGTGTGTGGAGCCCATTCTGACAGGCTGCATTGCCTTCTGCCTCATTGTAGCAGCAGCCTAAGCAACACCAGTGCTCCAGGCCTGGTGGAACACAAACCATGGTCACCACCTGCTCCATAACCACAAGGTGAGCTACAGAACAGAGGGGCCTTTGACTGCAAGGTTGCCTGGCACTGTGGGCAGGGATGGGGCTAGCAAGAGTGTGCTGGAAATATCTCCAGGCACCCGGAGAGACAGAACTCCTGGCCCTTGCTGGATCAGCTGATCCGTGGGCTGCGGTTAAGGGGCTGAGCAGCAATGAGGTGACTGGGGAAGGCAAGTGCTTCCTCCTGTACTGCTGCCCACCCCTTTCACTAGGGCTTATTTTTGGGGTAAGGTGTATATTAGTCCCACCCTCAAAAAAATTAGGCTAGGCCTTACTTTTTGAATAAGTCGCATTTTCGGGGAAACACGGTAGAATTCAGTGAGATTGGTTCCCAAATAAAACAGCTGTAAAACACTAAGACATCATTAACATGTCTTAACATTATGGAAACAATAAACATATAGAATTTAAAATCAAGGGAAACATATTAAGAAATTCTAAATCTACCAATTTGTCTCAAAATTTTTACTTTTTTCCAATTAAAATTAAAATTAAAATATAATTATTAAACTCAGCATTATCTCTTAAAGCTTTAAATACACTGAATCATTGCCAGTTAGGACATGCAAATGAGCAAAATTCTTCAGAATTCTGATAATACTTCCTTAAGCTATTTTCTTGCCATTAATTTATAATGTTTATAATGTCAGACAACCTTCATTGTACCAATGCAAAGTCTGTCTTCATTACCAGATGGATGAGTGATGCTTTAAGTGACTAGAAATCCCTGGTGAGGCAATTGACTTATTCCATATAGGCAGCAGGAGCAACTAAACAAATCAGAGAATCTTTCCCTGGCTTGTTCACAATTCATCTCACAGACCAGAATGTAAAGCCAAAAGTTGTTCCTAAAGGCTTAAGAATCTGGCTTGCTAGGATTGGAAACTAACTAGCCATAATTCCTCATTCAGATAAGCAACCCACTGAGAATTTCTTCAGCTTACTGAGATCCTTTAATCAGGCAAATAATTTTATCTATCTATCTATCTATCTATCTATCTATCTATCTATCTATCTATCTATCTATCTCTCCTAATGTTCCAAATAAGATAGTGAAATCTTTGAATTTAAAAGAAGGGGCAATCTTATTAGTTAATAAGATAATTACTCCCAAAATCCGTATCCAACTGAGTCACAATTCATTATAATTATATTTTGCAAATAAATTTTAGATGTTAAATCCTGCCAAATACTGGTACAAAGTCAATGTAAATAATATAAATATTTTTCCCAAGTGGGTCCTCTTCATGCATTGGATTTCATCATCAAGAAATCATAGCAATGGTGAAATAAAACATGTCTAGTTTTCTTTATTGTAAAATAAAAGATTGATAGGGCTTAAGCAGTTTCTAGATCATAAAAGGACTAAAGGCATCAAAGAATTTATATACCCAAGGATTTGGTTAGGTTATTCATAAGGCCCCTTCTATTGAAACAAAAACTAAATTCCAGAAGTATAACAAAGTGCTAATAAGCTTTGAAGTTGTGAATATTGGAAATGAGATGCAAACAGATGATAGGACTACAGTAATCCAGTTCAATTTTACTCCAAACCATTTTCAATATTTCTATAAACAAAGATCCAAGGATAACTACAGGGAAGAGGGGAAAAGTCAAGATGGTGATGGTAAATGCACAATGAAAGCCCTGACACTTTTTACATGTGTAACTAATGAAACTTATTAAAAATGTGTATGACTTTAATTATGCCACTGTGGCCACCATCTTGATTTTTACACACACAAACACACTGATCACTGGGATTTGCCTTCTTTCTACTGCCAGCTTTTCATATTACTACATTGAAACCAACTTCCTCAACTCCAGATATCCTGGGACAGCAACTTCTAGAATAGCCCTATGATAAATATAGTTCCAGGATGTGTGGAAGTAGCAGGCTAGGAAAGGCTGAGTTTTAAAATGAACTGTGCATGTCACTTCCATATAACAACTAAGCAGAGTCAATCTGGTTCCTGTGCATGAATTTCCAACCAAGCCAAAGCTATAAGGAAAGAGTCTGCATCCTTTCATGAAATAAATGGGCCTTTTGGATTCTGTGTTTGGTTTTGAAGAAGCAGGATAAGAAGATTATTGACACTTTTGAATTTTGGTGTTGGAGAAGCTCCTGAGAATTCCATGGAAAAATGGATCATTGGATCAATCAACCACAAATTCTCACTCAAGAGCCAAACAACCAGTATAAACTTAGCTCTCTAGAAAAGGCTCTAATGTGGGAAAGAGGGTGACCAGCAGCAAGGTGGATGGACTCCATTACTTTAATAATGTCTGCACTATTGGAATACCTGAAGGGACAGATTATCATGGGGAAAAATCTATGTGGTCACTAATAGTCAACATTGATTTGATGGCATGTAATCAATCTTTTTTAATGAGATTTTTGTATGTGCTGTGTAGTTTGAATAGAAATTCATTCATTTACCATTAGATTGAGATGACAACCCTATTTACTAAAAGTTGTACATTTCATTTCAGTGAATGGAAGTGGAGAAACAGAGAGAGACTATCATGTTGCTCTAACTTTTACCAAATGTCATGAAAGGCTGCCATCACTTCTCACTTGAGCTGGCTGAGTGGTGCTATAATACCCATATCCACATCCAGTGTGTGTTGATATTACTTCCTGCAGCCGACATAATTTCCTGTTGCTAAATTCCTAGATTTCTTTCAAGTAATTATTCATCACCATTATCAAGTTAAACCCAAGAAGGATATAGAACAATCCAGCCAGAATTCAGTTCTTTATTTGCTTACACACAATGAACAGACTCTTGCCAGACTAAACCCTTACTATTCTCACCCTAACAGAATCTCTCACCCTGGGGATTCTAGGGAGTGGCTATCCTTGCTCTTTCCCTTACTCCTAACCAGCTATGGGCTGTGCTGCTTCTTGCCCCCCTCTTTTCTGGAAAGTGCTCCCTCCTTCCAAGAAAACTGCTGCTTCACTGTAATCCATCACACCAGTTCCCCTTCTGTAGGAAACATCTCTTACCTCATTCAGCAAAAGAATTAACTGAATGATGTTTAGTACTTACTATTTTTATCTTTCCATTTTTTCCCTTAACGTGGTAACCTTCTGAGAGTTATTGGGCAGATTAGAAGTATAAAGATGACAGTGGTGATAGTGGTGATAGTTTTTTTCTGGTATCACAAGGGCTATTTTAACAGTGCATACATTATTCTATTTTTACGCTGAAATAGTAGCTGTCTTTCTGCATTGAAAAAAACTATCAAAAGCTTACATGCAGGGAGGAGGATGTTGGAAGACTGAAATTCTGATGCTTTCTCCTATTCCCATTCTTGCTGCCCTCCTTGTGCATTGGGTCTCCATGTGCATCTAGCAATACAGAATATCCTTTATCTATGGGTTTAAAACTGTGATTAAACATCTCTCTATAGCAGCCTCAGCAACTGCATGCATGATTTGATGAACATCTGTTGGCGTCAAAAGATCTTCAGGCAAGCATCAAAAACAACAAGAAAACACCTTTGCTCATCCCCATTCAATGGTTAAAATGATTTTCTCCAAATATTTTTCTCTATCCTCCCCCTAAACCACACTTGGTGGTTGAACTAAAAAGAAAATGATTTTCTTATCAAAATCTGCTTTTTTCCCTTATACCCATGAACACCTGCTGTTTGGTTATTGTAAGGTTGCTTATGAGAGTGTCTAAATTGATTTTTCCTTTCTTATTTGAGAATAACACTACTGTGTGTGTATTTTTGATCCTAGATCATCTCACTGAGATAGTAAAGTTAATTCTGGACTGTACCATTTCACACCTCAATCGCTGAAATTGTTCTATAAAAAACAAAACAAAATGAAAATCCATGTACTTCAAAACACCCACACATCCACAACACTAGTTTGCCAAACACTGCCTAAATGCATTATTTAAAGCAAGAAGCTATTTACATGCAGAAAAGAATTTTGGATATTATTGCATTCCCCTTGAAAATTAAATTTGTAATTTGGGGATATTTCTGGATTCCTTATTATACCTGGATGCTGTTTTAGTTTGTGGGGAAGAATGCTTTGGAGAACACTACTAAAAAGAATAGGATGGTGTGTCATATCAGTGTTGTGGCTCTGGAGTAATGTGTTGGAAGTGCATGGTTTTTAAAAATTCTATTAAGTGTTTTTTAGGTTTGTACTATACTATAATGTTATGTATTTAGTCATCAGACAACAGGCAGCCTGTTCTCATTGTTTAGAAAGGTTTTATAGGTTGTTAAGAAGCTCTTGGACCTGCATGTGACTCATCCTCCCAACCGTACATCCCAAATATTCAAGATGGGGAAGGTCTAACCCTGAGTAACTTCTGCAAATCTGGATAGCATGCTGCTATTCCATGTTGAGACCACTGTTCTACATGCTTCCTACTGATATGGAAAGATCTTCTAGTATAGCTTTGTGAATGGAGGCCCATTTTGTATTCATGAAGGACACAGTGTGACAATGTGTTATGTGTAGGATGATGGTCCATGTATCTAACTCATGTATTTATGTCAATAGTCTAAACAACACTGAATAAGTCTTCCATGCTGAAAACATCTGATACATATTTTGCAGAACTTGCCCAGACTTCGCATTTTTATTGTTTGCTCCTTGATAACCTTCTTATATAAATATTTATCTCAGTAGCCAGTTTAATTTTCTATGCTACTTTGAGTTTTAATTGTGTTTTAACAGAGCACTGTTTTAACATGCTATTTGCACATGCACCTTTGATTGTTAGGAGGCTTTATATTGATTATTCTGTTATTTTTTATGTTAGGTTGCGAATATTTTACAATCAAATGGAGTACAAATGTGTTAAATATTTAAGCTGCTAGCTTAAGCACATGGAAACCCTAAAACCTGAAGCAGTAACATCCAAATAAAGGTTGACTGGATATAACATTTATAAACAAACAGTAGGTCTGAAGGAACGATGGGTTTCAAAAAAAATTACTACTGGTTCTGTGGACATGGCTTGGTGGGTGTGGCTTGGTGGGCATGGCATGGCTTGGTGGGTGTGGTAGAGGAAGGATACTGTAAAATCTTCATTCCCACCCCACTCCAGGGGAAGGTTATTGCAAAATCCCCATTTCCTCCCGATCAGCTGGGACTCGAGAATAGATGGAGGTGGGGCCAGTCAGAATTTTTACTATCGGTTCTCCAAACTACTCAAAATTTCCACTACCGGTTCTCCAGAACTGGTCAGAACCTGCTCAAACCCACCTTTGGTCTGAAGTGAATAGTAAAATGGTTTCAAACGGTAGTCAACTAGCTCTTCTATAGTATGTTTAGAAATCCGCTTATTCAGTCTGCTGAGCTGGGCTGAGCTGGGCTCTAGATCTCTAACATTTTTTCCTGATGGCAATTCTTGGGAATAAGTCTAATAGAGAAGTGTATGTACTGTTTAAGGAGTATCATTTCTTTTTTCTAGCCTAGTGGTATGAGGAAGCTTCCATGCCTGCTAAGATTGGTCAAAATGCAGTTCCTATCAGCATGCTGGCTGCAGAATTCTGGGAATTGAAATCCACATCAGAGGTGGGTTTCAGCAGGTTCTGACCAGTTCTGGAGAACAGGTAGTGGAAATTTTGAGTAATTTGGAGAACCGGTAGTAAAAATTCTGACTGGCCCCACCCCCATCTATTCTCTGCCTCCCAAGTTCCAGCTGATTGGGAGGAAATGGGGATTTTGCAGTAACCTTCCTCTGCCATGCCCATCAAGCCATGCCCTGCCCACCAAGCCACGCCCACAGAACCAGTAGTAAAAAATTTTGAAACCCACCACTGGTCCACACGTCTTAAAATTGCTAGGTTTGAAAAAGCAGTCGTCTAAATCACTTAGAGGGCACAACTGTTTTATGGCCTCTGGTACTTTGCATCCTCCACCTGGGTTTCAAAGCAGCAATGCAGAGCTGTGGCTGGTATCCTACAATTAAAGATAAGTAAGCTCTGCTGGGATTTAGTGCCACCTAGAGCTGTGCAAAACTTTTTTTTAAAAGCACAATTAGCAATGTTTCTCCAAGAAAATGTTTGCCAATTTGTAAAATTATCCCTTCAATTTTTTTACTGACCTGTCTCTTTAGCACATTAAGCCAATGCATCACTATGAATCGCCTTCTCTCTCTAATTATTATTAAGTGCTACTTATTCTCCCTTAACCAGAACCAACTTTCACTTCCACAAATTAATCATAGTTCAGAATAAATCTATGAGGAGAAAAGAGGTACTGATTTAGATTTCTCCCATCCATTTCAACGGGTGTTATATGTGCCCTTTATGTATTGGAAGAGAATATTTATCTAGTATCACACACTCTGGGGCTAATATTTAAAAATCCCAGCAATATATACAAATGAAACAAAAAGAAAGCAAGATTTTTCCATTTTCAGATTCATGCACATCAGCTTACAGCAATTATTCATATCTACATGCAGGTATACACTAACACAGACATATATGCTATGTTATGTCCCCTCATCATACAAGCCTTTGCATTTACACATATTAACCTACAGCCAACTCTATTGGTTTTCCAGTGTTGTTTTAGTGACCGTGTTTTTAGAACACTTTGTTTGGAGCTCTAAATGTTTCAAAATAGATTATATCAATTCTAACATTTTTAATGTAATCTTGGGGTGGGGGAGGGGAAGGAGAAGGAGAAGCATATAGTTAGAATCCTCTATCCTGTTGTGCCAATGTTTGGAAGTGTTCTTTAATCTGAAACCAATGCTGGATGTTTCTTGACTATTTGTTTACAATCCAGAGGACTCTTTAAAGGAGAAATCTTTTTTAAAAAATGATCACATTATCTTGCTTGAAGTTTGATATACTCTAATTTAACATTCAGGTTCCCCAATTAACTACCTTAATAATATGTGGATTGACTCCTGTTTAGAAATGGTTTGTTTGTTTGTGGCAAAAGCATCACAATTAAAATAAGGCATACTATAATGTCATAAAATATAAAATACAAGATTAAAATATGTACAAATTAAACAGATCTTGCGTGAACTAACAACATTAATTCTGTTCTGTTGTGCTGCCATGAAGTCTTCAAGTGTACACTGACCAGAACACAAAGACAGGTATATATATGTGTGTGTGTTGTTGCCTGCATATCACCACAATCACAAAGAGCAGAAGCAACCCAATAGCTCCATTTGTTTAGAGCAGATGTCTTCAAACTTGGCAACTGTAAGACTTGTGGACCTCAACTCCCAGAATTCTACCAGCTATGTTGGCTGGAGAATTCTAGGAGTTGAAGTACACAAGTCTTAATGTTGCCACGTTTGGGGACCCCTGGTTTAGAGTGTCTCTGGATCTTGTACCTGTGTGCAGTCTATTCAATGATTTCCATACTTTCCTGCTTTTGTAGGCACAGGTGCCAGCTCCTCCCTTGGTTCCATCCAGTATTCGTTCTTTGTTCTTTGTTGGAACATGAAAGGAGTCTCCCAGAAGAATGTGTGCTGTTAATACATTCGGGCATCACCTGGATAACATCTTATAGCTAGCTAGTTCTTTCAGTCCATAAGTATCCAAAGCATAGTGAGGTGCTCACTTCCACCTGTAGAAGTGGTAAAGTAACAACAGTTGATAAAAATTCTATAAAATATTTATACTGAATCTTAAGTACTGGGACTAGTAGTGCAGAGTATGCACCAAGACAAATTCCTTGTGTGTCCAATCACACTTGGCCAATAAAGAATTCTATTCTATTCTATTCTAGTTGCCTGGACTCTCACAAAATACTGCAAGTAGTTGATGAGCAATTCATTGGCGATATTTTTGGCTCAAGCCCCACACATTATTATTTAAAATTTTATTATGTTCATATTACAGCACAGTCTTTTTTCATTTCACGGTAAACCATTGAAAATCCAAGCATTTTTTAAAAAGCTGAATGAAACGTAAGAGTATTTCACTTAAGGTCAGAGAAATTATAGCAACAACAACAGACGCATGTATTCATTAATAAAAGTATAATATGTGTCTGGCCCCCTCTCAAAGAGGAGTGAGAAAATTACAGATTATATCTGCAGGGAGAAAAAACAGCTACTCTGTAAGTTAAATGCTCTATTATTAAAAATGTCATCCTGTATGAATTTCATAAATAGCAAAGCCAAGAATGAAGTAACCATTTTAAAAAGTCTAGAGAGAATTCCATAACAACATTTAAATGCATTACTCCTCAAACAATTTGATTGGATTATAAAATATTTAAAAACTACAGCTGTACTTGCAGTGTTTAATATTGGCTGTTTTGATTTCTGGAGCATCTTACCTAACTTTGCTAGTTATCTTATTTGAATATAAATATATATCCAACTGCCTGACATACTAAAGCTTAGGATATTGACTTTTAATTTATAATGTTCATATACAAAGGCCAAGATAAGGAGAGTTAAAGGGAAATATGGTATGAAAATAGACTGGGGAAATCAAAGTAGTCACTTAGATTGATGGTTCCCATAAGTCCTTTTCTGGCATTCAAATATTCTGCCACAGATGATCCCCTCACTGAGTCTGCTGCATCTTATATCTTATGCTCTGTACCATGAGTAGAAAAACTTTTTCAATGAATTACAGAGTTGGAAATTTGAGAGAATGTCACAGAATGGCTATTGGGGGCAGAGGGAGACAAGTTCCCATTCAAAATGAGCTGCCATAATGAACAAGTCAAGTCATTATTTTCTCCTATCTACCAAAAAGGAAATTAATGAGATTGTTTCATGCCCTCCTTTAGTCAGCTCCAAAATATCTCCCCATTAACCCAATTTTGCCTTAATGTTTTTCTGGCAAATTGCTGTTATTTCACTCAAAGATGTGTGATTCATTGGCATTCATGGACATAAGATGACACAGGCACTAGATCATAAACCATTGTTGTAAAGAGTTTAAATTTGGAATACCTAGACAGCAGAATATGTCCTCTTGTATAATTCCATTCATTACTGGGTTCATAGGCAGGGCAGCAAAGAGGACAAGTAATGTGGAAGAGCCAATTGTTAAATTTTCTGGAATTTTGTGAACCAGTTGACAGAAGGGTGCTTCAGTGCCCAGCAGGTCAATCAACTGTTCTGTGGCTAAGGGAGGAGCAGGACAGCAGCAGTGGAGTTGGCAGAACTGGTTCTTAAACATTTAGTAGCACACCACGGGTGAGGTCCAATATGAGTGGACCATAAACTGGCCATATTATCTGAGCATCCTTTTGACCTTTGGACTCTGATAAAATAGACAGAGCACTCTCCAGGATCACCTCTGTCATATGTAAACTTGGATCTGTGAGGCTGTCAATGCCTCTGTTGAGGATAAGGTGTTGTTAGCACCTTCGAAGGAAGATCTGGTATGCCCCGACTTTAAAAAATACCCCTAACTGGAGATACTGTGGGGGCATTGTCCTAACTGAAGACAGTTAGGAATGTGAAAAACAGGCTAAAAAAAGACAGAGACAGAAATCCTGCTTATTCATTGTAGTTGTCTGTTAGCTCCTCTGGCATCTCATGAAGGAGAGGCACTGCCCCTGAGGGAGCAAATTAATGATTGGGGGGAGGGATAATGCAAAGGGGAAAATGTTATTGCAATGTATTTTGTCCCTTTTGTACCTGGATAACAAATATCATAACGAACTTATAATGATCTCTGTAGTGAAACAGCTGAGTATACACTTATTAACAAAATACAGTATCAACCCAAGACCTCCCTATGCATCTAGCATGAATTCTGGGATTGTGTCCATTAGCACATCAAACAAATAATTTGGCTATCATTCCTAATGTACTATATTCTTCAGGTTCTTCAAGATTTTCTATTTTTAGGATAAAGTTTTCTCATTTGCTTAAGGATTGGACCATTCCCAAAAGGATCCCATCAGAAAATAATACATAAAACACATTATGTGGCAGAAAAGATAATATTTTCACCTGAATAAAATGTTATTTGGTTGCCATTATAACCAGTAGACTGTGAGTTAACTGGGTGACTTTGGGCCAGACACTCTCTCTCAGCCCTAGAAAGGAGGCAATGGCAAATCACTTATGAAAATCTTTGCAAAAAAAACTTCAGGGGCTAGTCCAGGCAGTCACCAACAGTCAATATTGACTTGAAGGCATGAAACACATATGCTAGACATAGACAATCTACATACAGCAAATAAGAAATTGTGGGACTAGGCCAATGGACAACCTTCACTCCTCGTCTTAGAGCAGTCTTCCTCCAACGTAGTGGGGCTGGGCCCTTTGGATGATTGTGGACTGCCACAGTCAGAACCTGGATTGAGAATCCTGGAATTTACACATTCAATGCCATCGCAAGGATGCCACACTGGGAAAGGTTGTGGTAGTGTTCCTTGATCCTGTTAATCTTGCCTTCTTGCTGTCTTCCTGATTGTACATAAATCAGTCTTTTGATTTTCAGTAACTCTAAAAGGAAGCCAAAAAAAGGAGCCAGTCAAGACAGCAGTTTCTGTGCCTCAAGCTCATATTAAAAGGGAGTGATTACAGAAGACTTGAGGTGAATTATACTTTTGATGTTAAATCTAAGACATTTGCCATTAGATCTTGACTGTTTTTATTTATGCCACTTCTGTTATTTTATAAGTTCTTTGAAGATAATGATAATGATTTGTTATAGCTGTTTTGACTTTTTTCCAGGAGCTGGAGGCACTGTATGCAGAATTCAATCTCTAGCTTTCCCCACAAGAAGCTTTGTGGTAGGCTGAATTGACACAAAGAGACAGGCTGCCCCAAAGTCACCCAAGGATTTAAAGTACTTCATCCTGGGTCTCCCTAGGCATAATCAAACTGTTTAATTACTACAGAACACCTAAAATCTTTAAAAAATGTATTTTATAAATTTTTGGGTTCTTTTTTTGTTTTTGTTTTTGATCTTGTAGTAAAAATCAAAAAATAAACCAATTTATCAATCAATCTCTATAAACTACCTATAATCCAGTATCTTTTTTGTGTACAGCAATATCCCTCTGACTGTATCATTTCTCTCCTGTTCCTCCTCACCTTTCCACAGTATTTGACTTTTGTGAAAATAGCATGATTATATTGATTACTGAAGATGGCATTGAATAAAATTGTATTGCTGAAGTGAGGAATTACCGTTCTTGTTTAGCAAAAGCAAAACATTCTTATCTGCCTTTTGTACTGCCTTTGGTCTATTTATTAAAAATAAAGAAAAATGATTATATGCTGAGATAAATTTGATTTTATTAAATAGTTTTTGTAACATTGGAGATAAATAGGAAAGCTTTTTAAGGAAAAAATGGTTCTTCAGTATTAGCACTGGGTTGTCCAACCTTCTCCTAAAGCTTAGGTGATACAAAGTCAGATGCATTATGTTTATTAACATTTGTCTCAATGTAGAAAATATGAGCAGTCAAGGAGACCACAGAAGAAGACAACAGAGTATAACTTGACAATAATTGATGGACGGCTTCTATCACTTTTGGCTGACACTCAAATGCTTTATCTAAATATAAGAGTGATTTAGAGGAATGTTGTTGGTCTAAAGCTTTGAAAAAACTATACTCATTTTGCAGGGAAAATTCTGAGGTAACCCAAGTTAACATTTTCCCATTTATTCACTGAAAACTATGTGTAGCAAAGAATGTAGATGTAACTAAAATCAACTTCATTAGAAATATTGAAGGAAATATGTTAATGTCCCAAAAAACCTCTACAGATAAACCTTGTTAAGGAAGTTGCATGCATTGATAGAAAGACTGCATCTCTAAACATTCTCTCCTCTTGAAGAAAAAGAAAAGAAAGAAGTTGTAGCAACGAAGCTGGAGATTTATTTTCCGGTTAACATTCTAAGTTACCGAGTATGTTTACTCATTGGGTAGAGAGTGCCTAAATATGTTTTGATCTTTTTTTAATACTTCTATGGAATCTTTAATGCTCTCTGAGCTTGGTTGTTTATTTGCAGGCATTTTGTTATCAGACTAAATGATGTCTTCAGTGCTAGACGAACATCTATACCGGTGTTTTTTCAAACTTGACAATGTTAAGTGATGTGGATTTCAATTCCCAGATTTCCCCAACAAGCCAGAATTCTGAGAGTTGAAGTCCATACATCTAAAAGTTGCCAAGTTAGAAAAGCATTGATCTATACAAAGACAAGCCTGAACATTTCATGGTTTCTCCAAGCGTGCCTCTCACTGTTTGCAGCTACAATCTTCCTCAATTTACTGTTCAAAGCAAGCAGTTTAGTTTATATATCACATCTGTGACAGAATGCCCTATTTTTAGACCCTCTGTGGTCTTTGGCACATCTGTTGCTTGTAGGAAGTAGTAGAGTCTGCTTTTTTTCCCTCCAATTTTCCCTTCCTTTTTTTCAGGTGTCATACACATTGCTGAGAAGTCTAAGGTAGATAAAAAATATAACAATTACCGATGCCAAAAGTTGGCTAGAAGCTTCTTTAAAAAATCAGTGGAGCAAGGGGGTGAAAATAAAAACAAATTAAAACAACAGCTTTTCTTTGCTTCTCATTCATGTCTTTTAAAATAAGTAATTAATTTTCTATGTCATACATGTTAATTCATATTCAATTTTATTCAAATGAATGGAGTTTAGATATCATATTTTTTGATATTCAAATGAATGGAATCTAGATATCATCATATTTTTTTATATTGTCCGTTATAATCACTGCCTGAGGAGCCTCTCACACCATAAAGAGCCTGAGCTGAATTTGAATTCCACTTAAGTTTGGTCGTCAAATTTAACTAGGATTTTAATTAAGGAGAACTGGCAAAGCTATTTTTATACCCCAAAATTATTCTCATCAATTGCAATAGGAAATACCCAAGAAAATATCTTCTCAGATGCTGCTTTAAATCTGTGTTCAGACAATTTTACCTGTATTACTTTTTGGTGCTTCTCTTTTTCTTTTTAGTCACAGAAAACATCATAATAAACTTGTATAGCCTAATTGAGTAGTGTTTTGTGTCATTAATAACCAATTGAAAACAAATTGTTAGAAGGAAAGCTTTTTTAAAAAAAAAAGAAAGAAACTGGAACACATATATCTTAAAAGAGAGCACATTATCTCGACGGGTTCCCAGGCTGAAGTTAAAAAATCTGAAAATGATTTTCATTCATTTCTCATTAATATGTAAAAATATTTAAATGTGGCAGTAATTAACCATCTACTCAGTAGAAAACCTTTTCATGATAATTTATGATAAACTCAGTTGCAGCTTTGATTGAGACTGAGATGCTGGTGTGCATACAAAAAGGCACCTGAAAAAAATATTTTTAAACACCTAACTTACTGCTCAGCTAATTACATGGTAACCATGTTCGCAGTTTATTTCAAAGACAGGCCTATGGGCTAAAAGAATGCAGGCATACCTTCTTTTTGAGCCTGTCCTACATTTTAACAGAGAGCTCCGGTTTCATTTGCATTTCCCTGCGCAGGCTCCATCAACAGAGAGGGAAGTGCACAGAGGCTCAGCAGTGGGTTTCTCTAGCTCCATCTTTTTGCATTGTGGCTTGTAACGGCATCAGCTAGTCAAACTATTGTGGTACCATAAATTAAAATTAAATCCACCCTCACAAACCATTGCCTATGGGAGATGAAATTATGCTTCTTTTTTCATGTTTCTGCAAATAAAGATTCATCCCCTTCCTCAATATATTTCATACTATTACAGAGTAAATGAAATGATGTGTGTGTGTGTGTGTGTGTGTACACTTACTGAGCAAGAGATTGACTTACACACACATACTCAAGTACGGAGAGGCATAAACATTTTTTCATCAGTTTTTGCCTCCTACAGCAGCTCTGATCTGTGACAGCATAACAAATAAAGGCCCATCCTTCCTGATGCAGCTGTTTCTCTACTGCTGGCAGTAATGAAGAAACCAGCATCTAGTCTTGGATGGCTGAGAAAGATAAAGTTCCCTTCTGGGCATCCCCAGAACTTTCTGTATCTTCATATATGTATCTGTGTGCATAGATGTGTAGACAGATATCAGCCATGTTAAACATACTGGATGTGGCTCTTAGAGTTCAAAAAATTGTCAATGCTACAATTTACATCTTCAGCATATGAGTGTAAATTTTATTGACTACAACACTTACTTATAATTGGATAATTTTTCTTTGGGAACTTTGGAGAAAACTTTTTGTCAGATATTCTAGATTTTCCAACTCAGAATACCTATAACTTCCTAGACACTCACCAGGTTCCCTGCCTCATTCAACTTTTCATACCTTTTGAAAAATCCTTCAAATTAACTTTCTGGATAGATAATGAAAGTTGGCTACCATTCATCTACTATGTGGAAATAAGTCCACCTGCTAAAAAAAGGGGATGAAAATAGACACAGACTTAAGAGAGTGTCCTGCAAGAGTGGGAGGTAAAGGAGACATTAGAAAGACAGCAGCTAACCAATCGTGGTTAATTTCATGAAGCTTAACAACCACAGGCTTGGTAATACCTGGACTGGAAACATCAGAAAATCCCAGGGTTACAGTGATAATCTCACAGAACATGGGTGTCAAACTCACAGTATCATGTGACGTATTGTAATATTTTCCCCTTCAAAGAGCTGAGGTGGGAGTGGCCTGAGCATGATGCATTCAGTCTGCGGGCTGCTAGTTTGACACCCCTGCCATAGAAGGTTGTAGCAAACATTTTCAATAATATTGACCAAAAAAAATGCATGATTAATCACCAGGAGTTAATCTTAAGGTAAGGGAAACTGCAACAAAAGTAATGTCATTCTTTCCATCAAATGGATGATACTATGCCAGGGTCCCTTAGGTGAACATTTCTGAATGGACAGTTTGGGGAATGAGAAGTTAGTGGATCTTCTCCAAGGAGAAGAACCATCCATCTTTCAGGACCCACCACACTAGAATGGAATAGAAACAAGCCTATCTGTGAAGGGTGTTAAGACTCTACTATTGATTTAGAGTATAGGATTCAGAATTCTTGGTGGTGGTGTATATTTATTGGGAAGTTTTGAAAACTTTCACTGGTTGCTGATTTTCTTTTGAGCAGATCTGACAGACCTTAATAGTTACGTGAGTGTGTATCAGTTTGCTCTATTGTTAAAATAACCCATTGGTACTGTTATTATAGCATCCTGACATTAGAGATAAGGTAAGGGGAAATTAAGGAGAGGTTTTTTTCTTCATATGTGATACCCAAAGAAGTCTACCTGCTGCCCATTTGGTTTGCTTTAATGTACCATGTTAAACTTCGGTATTTTAGGATTTGTAGCTGGATTATTAGAAGTTGTCTATTCATTCTTTCAATTCACGGATTTTTTACTTTCATTATTCATTCTACTTTCTACTATATTTTAAAATTGTAGTGTAGAACTATCATTTAATAAGATTAAAGAAATTACATAAACCAACCTTTTCTCACTACAACCATAGACCTACAAGGTGGAGGTCACTTCTTGCTAGCCCTTTCATCAATTATAGTAGAAAAACACTTAACACAAATATATCCCAAAGTCTTGGGTAGAAAGATTATTTTATAATAGCTTGCTCTTTTAATTAGTGTTTCAGTGTTTCCAAATTTTAATTTAAAACAGATTGAACTAAGAGGATATTATTTTTCATAAAAATGATGCATGTGTGGAAAAAACCTGTGGCATCAGTAAAATCAAATAGTAGGAGAAATACATCTTCATATGCTGAAATTTACGGCCACAAACTAGATTGATGGCCAACAAGGGAAGGGGCACCGGAGTAATGTGGGGTTATCAATAGCAACTACTCAAAGTAGTTGTATTAGCTCTCAGATCAGAAGCAAAAGAGGAAATTTGAATCATCATTATTTGCCTTGTCTCATTTCTGGGCTTGCTAGAAAGTGGCAGCCATTGTAATGAAATATTTCCTGAAAAGAGGATTCAGTATAGCCCACTACAGATGATCTTATGTATTTAACTCTGAAAGATTTAACTAAAACTTACGTAGTTCTTATATGATGCTGGGCAATATATTATAACAGGTCTAGTATAGCTCAAATGTACCCCCTCAGCTGAGCCAGGCCAAGTCACTTTTATAACTCAGGGATCCTATTTCATTAGCTGTATTCATATAATATATTTAATCAGGTTAGTCAAAGACCTAGCAACTACAATTGCATAATATGCTAAACTTGGTTGGTTTGAATCATAGTGGCATTTCAACTAGGCATAACCAAGTCCATTTACTTAATGTATGATTCAGTTGATTATGTGAACCAGGGGTGGGTTCTACTTATCTTTACTACCAGCTTGCAACGGGAGCGCGTATGCACTTCTGCACATGCACGTAAGGTTCTGTGCATGCGCAGATCATCCATGATGACATCCGGGTGGGTGGGCAGAGCCTCCTGCCACTTTTACTACCAGTTCGCAAGAACCAGACTGAACCTGGAGGAACCCACCACTGATCTGAACTGAGAAATGAGTTACTTTAGTAAAGACATTCAGTGTATTCTGTGAACATAGTCCCTGACCAGCCGCAAAATTTTGAGATAAATTTGCACAGGATGAAAACACTGAACTACTTATCAAAGATCTCCTTAAAGTATCTAAGAAAGGCAATCTCCTTTTACAATTTGCTTAGACAGCTTCTTTAGTTGCTAAACTGTGATCAAAGTGAGGAATGTGGATTTTCTTTGTTCTCTTCTGCCTAATCTTCCACCTAAATCTACCCCCCTATAATTTAATGCCATTGTTTGTTTTCTTTTATCTTGGCCTTCATCTATTAAAAGTCATTGTTATTAGGCATTTATCTTGTTTTTGTCTCTTTGGGAGAATAACCTGACATGAACTATACAAATGGCATCCAAATTTCTATGCTCATTTTTTTCACACTTGCCCCATTGTTTCGGCAGTGGCCTCATAACAAAGCTTTGCATC
>JANHFM010001216.1:96459-108265 GCA_032468115.1 Grayia smithii
GAACCAGCACTAATTGCAAGCAGCTGGACTTAAGTAGAGACACTTAGCCAGTGCATTAGCAATCTGCGCCACCAAAGCTCAAATATTGCTGAAAAGAGTGATCTTAGCGGAGGTTTCTGCTTCTTCTAGTTTTATTTTCAGTAATCAGAGCTAATAGGACATTTACCATATGGAGATAGTAATATCCCAGGATCAAACATAACTCATTCAGGACTAATATTCCCAGAGATCCTTTGTGTAGATTGAAGTGATTGCTCCCAAATATTTCAGAAATTGATTCATGTGACAATGAAAACAACCCTTGTTGATTTAGAAATCCCCAAATATATGTGTATAGGACTACAGTGCCCTCACATGCTGCCATGTCCGTTACAGAGGTCCCCACACAATGCAGTCTGATTGAAGTAATAAGTATATAATATTAAGCTAATGTGTCTTTTTATTAAATATTAATTTGTATACTATGCGTAGAACAAAAGTGCCCATTTTCTATTTGAACCATGATAGCAAAAATTAAATTATGAGTTCTTTTTCATGATCATTTTACAATATTTAAGAATTTATGAAATATTTTAACCATTTTTTTCCAAATACTATTTGGACATTAATATATGGATATAGCTATTGCACTGTGAACCCATAATGATCTATAAAATAAACATTCACCAAATAATATTGATGAAATCAGGCTAAAGTAATTCATGTCTTACTAAACTTTTGGTAACTGGAAGCTGTCTTTGATAGTATTATAGTAACCAGTGTCCCTGTGTAGACAGATTTTTTTCTTTGGGATGCAAAATATGCAGGACTGCTGTCACGCTTGTAGGTGAACACTTTTTTTTCTTTTAGTTTTAGAAAGTTAGTCTTTTTTTAAAAAAATGGATTGCCCCATTTTTATTTTTTTTTAAAAGAGAGATCAATGAATGAAAGCCCACAAAAACAAATAAACATGCCCTGCCTTTTGTTCAGCATCAAGATGTAATATCTGGCTGAAAGAGAAATGGGAATACAGCACCGCTGTTTTCATCATGTACTTCTCCTCAGAGCAAAACCACTGTCAGGAAGAGACAGGCCAGAGGGTTTTACATGGAAGGAAGAAGCCTTATACCAGGTCAAAATATTGCTCATTTGACCTAGAATTGTTTTGCTCTGATTGGCAGCAGTTCTCCAGCTACCCAATCCATTGAACCCAGAGAGGTCAGGGAATCCAGTTTACAGACACAGTCTCTCTCCCATTGAGCCATCTTTCCTTCTTTTGAGGACCCATTCTTTAAAGAAACAAGAAAACAGCTTTGTTATTTGCAGAGAATCTTTTTCACATCAGCTTGTCTGGTACAGAGCATCATGAAATATTTGGATGCTTATTTTAGAACCCATGATCTATTTTCAGGCATACTATGTTGAATTGAAAGTATGGAGAAATTCACTTGTTTGCATTTTAATCTAACTTACCTAAACAGAAATGCAAACTGGATGCAATCAGCCTTCTATTGTCATACTTTTCTGAATTTTGTGATGCAAAATTCTGAGAGTGGGATGGGGAATTAATGCACACAATGGGGAAAATAAATGTTAGAATAATATCATTGAACCTGAACTGAAAGTGCTTAGCTCACACCTGGTAGAGAGTCATAGACTAACTAGCATGTGCCTACAGGTGTTAAAGGTCCATTGACATCACATCATATAGCATTTGCTTCCATTTTGTGTATTGTGGGCCAGTTTTGCTTCTATCAGATTGAGTTTAACTTTCACTAAACCTTTTTCCATGTCCTTCAGCCAAGTAGTTTTTTTGAAGCTCTACTTTATAACCCTCAAGACTTGATTTCCAGAGCAATTAGAAAGTAAGTTATGAAGTGGACTTGCAGCAGATTTGTCCAAACCACCACATTTGATGCTTCCAATTTCATCAGCCACCACAGGTTGCTTGCAACTTCTCTTTCACTGTCTACAAAAATCTCATTGTGTCCACAAACATAAGATCTCCACAACACAAACTTTCACTCCTTAAAATTTGTTGGAAGATACATCTCTGTTCTGCTCTGTGCAGATATTGCAGCAATACTTTAATGGTTTCAGGTATTTTGTGATGGATCGAAATCCTTAATATTTGATGTAGATAATGCGTTTGAAAAAAAAACATTAATAGCAATCATTTTGAAGCAAGGGTCAAGATTCCATATCATAAAGAAGCACTGTTAGTATTAATGATAGATAGATCATTGCATTTTTATGCCAATGCTTATGCTGCCTTTTTATCAAAGGCACCATACAGGAGTTTTGAAAACTGAGGTAGCCTAGCTGATTGATTGTTATTAGCTGTGGCAGCTATTTTATGTTCTTGGACTACTGACGCAAATTGTTAAGCTCTTAAATTGTTGAGCTCTATCAAAATAGTTGCCTTAGAACCATTGGTTGTGAATACCTTGGTCTTGTCTTTATTGATAGTTGAGCTGTATGGAGTTTTTATATTTGGATTCTTTTACACTGTCTGCAAAAATCACATTGTGTCCACAAACATTACATCTCTGTTCTGCTCCATACATATGTTGCAGATATTTTAAGGGATACCTATTGGCCTTAAAAGAGCATTTAAAAATTCAATGCAGTACTGCAAGGAAGGCCAGGTAGAAATTAATTATCAAAAAATTAGAATCATGGCATTTGCCAAAAGCCCAAGAGCTACTCCTAGATCATAGATAGCCACAAGATTGAACACATCTCCTCTTTCAAATATGTGGGAAAAATCCTTTCTGCTGACAATAGGAAATCCCTCAGGAACTATGTTGCTGAAAATGCAGAGGAGATTAACTGCCATTTTTAAATTCCTTAAGCCAAGATGTAGCCACTACTGTATATGCTAGTAGCACCATTGGAAGCCAAGCCAATAGGCAACATCTTTAGGATGCCCAGCTGAGACCTACTCTCCAATTTTGTATCATTAGAATTTATGCACTCTAAAATTGTAAGATCAGCACTTCAAGTCACAAACTGTGTTTCTAATGTCACCCTGTAACTATGAGGCAGGCTTCATGAAAGTGGAGGCTAGAGTGTGGGTGACCATATTCACTTACTGGCTCAAATTATTCTTTATTTCTCCTTGGCTCTCCCATTAATCATGAGGGATAATTTTCAATCCACACAGAAACAGGCAGTGGTAACTAAAATATCTTCCCTGGGCTTTTCTCCAGGTGTTAAATTCAGCACGGTATACAATCAGGCCAAAATACTCATTAAGCATCATGTAGCAGATACAGAGTGCCCAATTGGCTCTAGTCAGGACCTCAGCCTTTACGGTCTATAAATCCAATAGGCACTCTCCCTCCCCTGTGACATACTTACCGATAACTAAATCTGAAGTTCCTAAATAGCAGAGAGCATTATCTTACCCTCCACTCAGCTGTCCTTGAAGGCCAAATGAAGAAGATTCCTCACCCAGAGATATAATACCTTATAATTCTGGACACACAGAAACAACAGAGCATGTACTTCTCCACTTGTATTACAGAAACTAGCCTCATACTAGCTTCATACTAGCTTCATACTAGCCTCACCCCACCATTATTAATAGCCAGGATAATTCTACACTTCCCTGATACTTTTAGATGCCAACCATGTCACAACACACAATGTTTCTGTGCAGCAGCATTCCAAATTTATGGGATGATGACTTGCCATAAACTAGGCCTAGTGAGCACCTATACAAATTGATTATATATCAAATATAGATGTAGTCTTTCATATCCTAACCTTATATGCTTCCCGATAATCTAAAGCACCTGTCCTTCCTTTAAATCTTTATAAGCTTTTATGAATACATTCTGCTTTTCAAATTTTCTTTAAGACTGATGTATCATCTATGTTTTCAGTAGACTGAACCCTACCTCCTTATGCTAAGCTTTGACTATAATAAAGATTTGATTTGATTAGATCTGTGATGAATTCAGGTTGTCCAAAATTGACACCCTGCTGATTGCCAAGGATTTTCCACATGACTACATCAATTACAATATTGGACAGCGAGAGAGAAGTAGCGTAGCCTTGTCTCAACAGTAAACATGGGGAGGGTTTTGGAACTTTGTGAACCCTATGTGTCTGTTTCAAGAAGTGTCATGTTTTAACCACCATAACTCCTGCAGTGAGAAAATTCTAATTGGAAATGTTTCTACAAACATAATGTACACCATATAAACATGAATAATACTGCAGAAAACTGTTTGCAAAATATTTATATATTGGAATGCACATCAAAGAAAAGTATATACTGTAAATGCAGATGAAGAAATGGAGTTGAAAATGATTTATTTTATTATGATCCAATCTTCACTTAAAAAAATTTCAAACAGACATACAAATGGGATGAAACAATCTTAAGAGCAGGAAAAAAACATTAAAAAAATCTGAAGATGATAAGATTTATCAGTTTCTATAATAGATACATTCAATACTCCCTTATAACCATGTTACCTCAGAAGTAGCAGCAGGCAACCATATTTGCAGGGAATTTTGTGTACCATTAACGGTCATCTTACTGTTGATAAATGCTCAGAAAACTCTGTATTTCCCTGGAGCCTTAATTTTGAAAATAAAAATGGCCTCAGCATTTACGACATTAGCTTCCTACAAAAGAAAAGAAAAGAGGAAGAAGCCCTGATTAGCAATATTCTCCTATTAATGGAGTCTTTGGTATAATGGAATATGGTATGGCCATTTTCTTTCTTTTAAGGTCTGAATCTGAAGGATGGGTATAAGATTAAGATGATCCAGAGGTTCACATAATTTAACAACTGGTTCGCCTAGTGCAGAACCAAAAATGTGCACACACATATGTTAAAAAATTAGTTTCAAATTACAAGAAGTCTTAGTTTCATTTTATTCTTCATTGTCCAGATGCCACCTCATATATACTTTGTCTACTTCTGGATACCATATTTTAAGAAGGATTAGGAAACGCTGGATTAAGTTCAGGGGGAAAATGAGGATTATCAGGAAATTAACATTTAAGATTTATGAAATAAGATTGAAAGAAGTGGGTAACTTTAAAAAAAAAAAAAAGCTATATGATAGCAGTCCAAGGCCTACTCTTTCTTTCTTGAGGGCAGTATATGGAAAAACCAGCATTTAAGTTACAAGAAAGCAGATTCCAAATGAATATTGGAAGACATTTCCTAATAATATGAGTAGTTAGACAATGGAGCCAATTATCCAGAGCCAGGGTGGATTCTTCATTGGATGTGTTTAAACCAGAGGCCAATCACCTATAGGTTGTTTTAAGCTGAATTCCTATACTGAGCAGGAGCTAAGACTTCATGGTCTAAATCATCATTTCCCAGCTTTGGCAATTTTACGATGTGTGGATTCCAATTCCAGAATTCCCCAGCCAGCATTCTGGGAGTTGAAATCCATACATCTTAAAAGTTGCTGAGCTGGGAAAACACTGGTCTAAATGGTCCCTTTCAACTTAGTGATTCTGTTATCCTAAATCAATAACGTGCATGCTAATCAGGTAAAATACTACTATCACCTTATGCTATTGCTACTTTGAAGAGAAGTTATCAATCATGATTCATTAATCATCCACATATAGTGTTATGAGACATACAGTATATTATATATGATTTACTGCAGAATCAATTTTTTTCCCAGGCCTCTAAATAATTATCGATTTAAGTGATCATTTCATGTGTTTGGAGGTCTATTTTAAAGGGATAGTACTAGAAACTAGCCCTAATCATGGATATTTGCAGTGCTTTCTCCTGCCCATCTCAACCAAAAACTCCTAAGATAGAGATCAAACAGGTTGTTTTGTATTTGGCACAAGGGAAATAAAGTGATTCTACCTGTTAATGATCTGTAAGGTGTTTTTTTTTATCCTATTAAAAATGGAAATTTCACCAATGATGTGACAAGAGGCTAAAAATAGAGTTGTGCTCATACAACTTGCAGAACGGAATGACAAGGTAAGAAGGGACCTTGGAGGTCTTCTAATCCAACCCCCTGCTCAAACAGGAGACCCTATATCATTTCAGACAAATGGTTGTCCAATCTTTTCTTAAAAACCTCCAGTCCTGAAGCACCCACAACTTCTGGAGGCAAGTCATCCCACTGATTAATTGTTTTAACTGTCAGAAATTTCTCCCTTTTTCTAGGTTGGTTCTCTCCTTGATTAGTTTCCATCCATTGTTTCTTGTCCTGACTTCAGGTGCTTTGGAGAATAGTTTGACCCCCTCTTCTTTATAGTAGCACCTTAGATACTTAGAACACTGCATATAAATGCTTCTTAGCTAAATGCAAATAATAGAGCTCATCTTCTAATCCCTTAAAAACAACCTCAACTACAAAACATCACCTTTGGCTCTTTGGCAGCTCTTCCTCTTGGAGACATCCAGTGCAGAACTAAGAAAACAGGTATGAGAATGTGATACATTTTTCATTCATTATAATCTCAGATGTTCAAGTGTTCCAGATAGAGAAAGTAGGCAGGAACTGAAGCGATCTAGGAATATCTGTGCTATCTGGTAGATATCTCTGCTTTTGATAAGTGGCCAAGTCCCCATTGCAAAGATCTTGTACTGCAGCTTTGTTACCTGGCTATGATTTTAGCAGGGCCAACAACAGAAAATTCTTGGAGCTGCAAACAGAACACATCTGGAGAGTCTAGGTTAAAGGACACTGCTGTTCTTCAGGATGCACTACCTGTCAGTGCACTGAGTCACATGGATTTCTCAGAAGATATGTAGGACTCAAGTGGCATATGTATATGTACTGCACCTGTCAAAATGGTGGGGACTTTACAGTCAGGTATATCAAACTAGCTTGCTGTAGTATTTAACCTGATTGATTGCTGTCTTTATTTATTCTATACAAATTCCGCAACTTTTCCAAACCCTCCAAGCGGGACGAAGCAGAAGGCCATCCCTTGAATTCCTGTTTGTGTTATTACCATCTAATGAATTCGGTCCTACAGCAGGTGTCAAATCATATCCGTTGTTTTGCAATCGACTCTGAATAGAAGATGTATGACTCCTGCAAATGAATCTAATATGAATCTAATGAGCAGTAATGAGCAACTGTTTTGTCATTATTGAGGCAACCACTGTGATACTAATAAACTCTCATTTTTGCTCTTTAGAAGAAAGCACTGGCCAGGATTTATAACATGGCCTTAATGTCCCCAAAGCCTGAGGCAAAATAGCAAAGTGAAACCCCTAAACTGAGCATAATTTAGTCATTTTCGATCTGGCAGGCCTCTTATTTTGTCTTATTAAAATGAAGCCAGTTTTATGCCTTTTGAACATCCTCTGGCTTGAAGGGGAAAGATGAAGAATGATTGTCCATTAAAGGAGCATAAAGTTAAAGAGGTGGGCATTCTGCCTTAATTTCATTTAATGTAAATATAATCATTGTCTGCCTTTGTATTCAATGGCCCTTTCAGAGCCATAAAGAGAATAGTGTGAATACACTTAGAAAGGAACATTTGGGGTCCTGTGCTTGAATGGGCATCTTGACATGTTACTCACTGACTGGACCAGAAGAATCAATGAAAGATATCAAAGAGAGATATCTGTGTCTCTCTACCACTAAATAACTATGCAGAATAGATTTAGTTGAATTATTCTGAAGAAAAAGATTGGTATGACCAGAAAAATCTTGGTGTCACTGTTCGGGTTCAAGGATGTAATCCCATGTAATCCAGGATGGAGTACCACTACTGCATCATACTATATTATCAACATGAATTTTTCTCATACTTATGTCAGATGAAAGGTTTGTAAGCAAACAGCAAAATATTTGGAAGCTAACAACGTACTTAAAGAAAACTTCAGGTCTGGAATATTTACTTAATTTTGGTGGGAAGGGGAGGGAATATTTTTTAAAATCCCATAAGTATTTGGTAGCCAAAAACACTGCGTGTCAGTTAGGATAGGGGGAAAAAAGAAGAATACAGCCGTGATGTCCTGCTTGATCTTATTTCTGGCACGTATTGGAGGTTTCTTGGGATCATAAATGAAAGCAGTGAGTTAGCTGTGATGTGTGGACACTCTGCAGTATTTTGTTGCAAGTATATATTTTAAATAAATGTATTTATATGGCCACCCCATTGGCATAAATATGACTTCAGGTAGTATATATCAGTAAAACCAAAGAAAAACAAAATTATTCTTAAACCAACAATATAAACAGGGACAAAGTAAAATTGACATAACACCATACAGTTAGGGCTCTACCTCCCAAACAACCAGGTTCCTGGCACAGTGCCTGAAGGGAAAACTATGCTTTTAGATCTTTTTTGAAGACTAACAGACTTTGTGGCCAAAACACATTTCAGAAAAGAGACTGTTCCAGAGAGAACTCATCACAGCAGAAAAGGAAATGAGGAAAAAGTAGAACAAAAATTATGTAAATAAATAAACCGAAGTGTTGACCTATCTTTTTGGAAATGAAAATAGGGTAGGAATGGTGGGCACTTTTTTGAATCTTGACAGTATATAATGGGTACTTTCAGAAATGTCCAGGTACAATATAGCATTTACCACACTATAAAATAGAGGAAATTGCTCTCTGCTTCTAATCAGGATGCTCTCCTCTATCCCGTATCTTTGTTATAGGCATACTTCAATTATAGTACTGAGCTGTCGCTATCCACTCTTTTATTTTCTATTAATGAATTTGGACTTTTTAAATCAAAATAATACTAGAGGCTTGCACCTTGCTTAGTTTTTGCCCAAGTTACATTAAAAAAACCCTTAACAAACAAACAATTAAGTAAAATACTGCAGATATAAATGCCTTTATAGAATATACATCAGAATTTTACTGGCTCTTAAATTAGTCTAAAAGGAGGGGGACCCTCTAAATTTCCTAGATATTTTGATGTTGCCTTGCACTGAGAATTTTTCTAACCTGTAAAAACTTTTTCATATTTCTGTGAATACAAAAATAGAAAGCTGCTTATTGAGTATCATTACTGAGAACATCTAACATCCTATTTTATTTTCCAAGATGAAGAAAACTTTTATTATAAATTATATTTAATTCAGAAGACATTAAATACTCAAGAAGCCTACATTCTCAACCAGGTTGTTAGAAACTTTAAGTCTCTATTACATTACATTATATTAATTATATTAATTACAATATAATTGTTACACATATTGGAAAATTGATGGCCCTCGAATCACTTAGTATACTTATCCCACCCAAGAAAATGTTTGCATATTTATATGTGCAAAGTAAGCCAATGTACCCATTTGCAAGGTAAGGCAAAAGTTGTTGGGCATACACATTAACTCTGTGGACAAGCCTTTCCCAGGTTTAGGGCATAAACATGTTCTCTTATATTGTACATGACCACAACTGTCTTTACTGAAAAGATGGCCAACATCCAGATTCCATTACTTTTCTGCTTATCTTGCTTCCAAGTATAAATTATATACATGATAATACAATAATGCCATGTTTTAAAAAAGAAAAGACAGCTGGGTACCCACCATTATAGCCCACAACTAATGTCCTCAAAATGCGGTTCCAATGGTTTCCCAAAAGCTAAGTGCTAGCCCTCCATCAAAAAAATAATGCTTGTGGATGTTGCAGAGCATTTTCCCTATGCAATAAAATGAGACTTACTGTAGAGATTTGTTCAGAAGGTTGAATGATTCCACACAGGGTACAGCTGTTTGTTTTACTGCATGATGCACTATATACACATTGAACTACTGAATGGAGAACATATTGCTGGCATTTAAGATATTATTATAGACACAGTGGTGTAATTATATGAGTGGAAGAGCCAAAAGAAGGGGGAACAGGAGGAGGTATTGCAATAACTACTTTCCAATATTGTGAATTAGAGATGTGTGAATACCAAAAGCCTTATTTGCAGCAGACATTCAGAAGTAGTGAAATTCCAGGGTAGGGTATTCTTCATTCTCTAGATGTTAGCTTTTGTAGTCAAGTGGGGGGGAAATTACAGGATAAAGATAAAACAACATAATAAACTTGAGGTGTTGCTTAGTCAACAAATGTCTCACATATAAAGAGGCATTTGAACATTTACAGAATTCACAACCTGAAGCTCCCTGAAATTGGAGAGTCTTTTAGAGTTAAGTATCTGGGTAAAACCAATCTACTTACTGCTTTCTCTTCCTTTGCACTCTTTATCCTCCACCCCCAATGAAAGGGCATTTTCTACAAAAGGACAATCAAAGCTGACACAAAGATCTTGCACTGATTGCTCCTTGATGGCAAGGAAGGTCATTTCTAGCTGAGAATCATGGGATTTGTAGTCCTCTTCAAGGAACATGAAACGAGTCATCTCATTCTCAGCCCTCCTTTCTGCTTCAGATGGACTGGAATTAGATGGCACCACATTATTTAATTTTGGGAAAGCCATTTCCATGTGGCTATTCCATAAACCCTTAGAAATAAATTTGTTCATAAATAACCTCTTCACTGATGGATTTCTGTATGTTTTTGCTCCTTGAGTGCTACGATTATGGCTATTTCTGATCTGTTGACTAATTTTTAATTTCCTTATTGACATATGTGAGTCACCTATTGGAGTGACATATAAATAGTAAACAAACAACAAACATTTTCAGGAGGGAAAAGAGTGCAGACCAAATATTTTTTGTAGAGGTTGCATGAGGTGATGGTGGTGATATTTGAAGTGCCCACTCTGCTGTTTTAATGTGATTTTAACTGATTGCTTTTTATGATATTATTATTATTATTATTATTATTATTATTATTATTAACTGCATTTATATGCCACCCTTCTCCTGAAGGACTCGGGGTGGCTCACACAATCAAATATACAAAAATAAATACATATTTATGATATAGTTTTACATGAGCTGCCCAGGGCCTGTGGAATTGGGATATAAATGTTGAATAAAAAACCAGTATTATTTCTAAGAAAGAGTATACTTTTTCTGAATTATTTTCAATATGGATAACAGCAATAGTAGACTTATATATCACTTCACAATGTTTTACATCACTCTCTTGAGCATCAGCATATTTTCCCCAACAATCATTTTGCCAATCTCAGAATGGAAGGCTGAGACAACCTTGAGCTAGTCAGGATCAAACTCCTGGCAATGGGCAGATTTAAGACTGCAATACTGCATTCTAACCACTGCACCACCATGGAGAATTACATATTTTAAAAACTTGTTTATGGCCTTTTTAAAACAATGCCTTTGAATAAGAACTGTATTTTTCAGAAATACAGTGAGCCAAATTAAAACTTTTTTTTATTTTTAAGGGAGACTCTTCTCTCCCTCTGCTTTCTTCCTTCTATGAGAGAGGCCCAACTACATAGAAGACCTTTATTCCCTGTTACCCCGTTGGGTTCCTCAGAGTGAAGACTTTATGGCTTAGGAAAAGATGAGAATGGACATGTGAAATGGAAAGCTAGAAGCAGCCAAGGTGATGGATATTGTTAACTGCTATAGAAATTGGAAAATATCCAATGGTACTAAAGGCATTCTAACATGAACACGAGTGTTTACCTTTTCCATCCCTTCTCCTTCAGAGAATTAATCCACTTTTAAGTGGACATTTTTAAGACATTTTATGGAAAGCTTTGATGCCTATTGTTGAGAAGCACCTCAGGTCTGTGTTCTCCAAAATAGGTGAGGCTAGGACAAAAGCTAAATTGATGACTTACTTAATAACAAGGAATGAAGGCTAGGGCTAAGCACATTGATTTGTGCTTAAGAAGACTTTGGTGGCGCAGATTGCTAATGCACTGGCTAAGTGTCTCCACTTAAGTCCCGCTGCTTGCAATTAGTGCTGGTTC
>JANHFM010001216.1:113984-127222 GCA_032468115.1 Grayia smithii
GTCCCTATTTTTCTACTTGCATTTTTTTACCTGCTTTCGAACTGCTAGGTTGGCAGAAGCTGGGACAAGTCACGGGAACTCACCCCATTACGCAGCACTAGGGATTCGAACCGCTGAACTGCCGATCTTTCAATCGACAAGCTCAGTGTCTTAAGCCACTGAGTCACCACGTCCCTGAATGAATATGAATACGTACAAACATTAATATATCTTTTATCTCTGGAGGCAAAGCACATTTCTTTTTAAATAAGAAAAAGTAATAAAATACAAGTAATCTATAACAATGTATTGTTTATTTTTAATTTTGAACTTATCTACAGTATAAATCATTATTCAAGTACCCTGTGGATATAAAGTACTCACTATTCTCACTTATGTAATTGCTAGTCCAGCTGGCCTGGAGTCATGGTTGCCTTTAGTTTTATATGGAAGTCAGAGTTTTGAAAAAAAAAATTAATAAAAAGTTGATAATTTCTGAAACAATAACCATATTGCCTTTGGGACTATAGAAGCTGGAGTTTATCATTCCTAGGAAATACTATGTTGCAGCACATACTTTTAATCAATCTTGTTTTTGTTTTTAAATATTGTCTTGCCCTGGTTTGAATGAAAAAAGCAGCACAGAGTTGTTTCGCTTTCTAGAATTTGAATTTTTGAATTGCCATTACCTTTTTGTGAACTTGGTCTTGTCACTTTATTTTCAATTGCTATCACACAGACATTAAGCAAGTGAGTTTTCTTCTACTTATTTCCATGGCAGGAAAAATGCCTCCCCCTCCTTAAAAAACAGATGTTATGATATAACTAATGAAAAGAGTAAAATGTTCACCTTTTTTTTCCAGGATAAGAAAAAAGGTTGAAAACTTGGGTTTGGATTTTGATGCCAGTCTTGGAATTGGAACCTCCCCTATTCCTGTAGCATGGGATTAATGAAAGTAGAAAGAAAATGTATTTCCCCACATTTGTTAACTGATCCCTTTTCTTCTTGCATCTTAAGAGGGGAGAGAATCCAAGTATGCAAAGGTATGCTTTTTGCTGTGAGCTTATTTTAAGTCTTGACAATGTGCTACTTTTAGCTGCCTAGTCAACGGGTTTAGAGCACTGAAATCAACCATGCATTGTATCAAAATCACTAAGGTTTTTATCTGAAATGCTGTAGTTACAGTTAAAGTATAAGCAAGCAGTTGTTTACATAAAGACAGCTGAAAAGTGTAATAAATTTATAATACTGCGCAAAACTTCACATATTGCATGATACTCAGTTTCAATTATCTTAAGGGGGTCTTCATATTTTGTCTCAAGAAGAAAAGACTGCCTATTATTCATGAGAAACAAAGTTAAACGAATGTACACTGAAGAGTGGGTAGATACATTCTTACCAAATGTATTTAACAAGTGAAGATCCATCCAAACATCACTGCTAGAATCAAGCCAAATACAGTACTTGTAGTTTACAAGGGAAGTGTTGTTATTTACTAAAGACATCTGGACATATTCACTCTGAACAGCTGAAATTAACAAGGCAAATTATCACTATTATATATTTATTATAACATTCTATCCCAAGTATTTCTCACAACTCAAGGTGATTTTTATTATGGCCAAAGCTGCCCTTTTCAATTATATTTAGCAAGGACTTCTTATTTCATCAGCTGAATCACTTTAAGGTGTTACAAAGAGGCTAAGCTTGCTGATATTTGTATTATGGTGGGTTTTTTAAAAAAAACAACTAATATAAGTCTATGGAAAAACAGTATGTGCTGCTTTTTCTAAGAATTGTCTTTGATTTCTTATGTTCAGACATAATGCCTCCCAAAAAACAGGGAAAAAACAACCTCCCAGATCCTCTTCAAGAAGGAATAATATTGACGGATACCCAAAAACGGAAATGGAAGTTGGGTCCTATGATTGCTTATGGAGGATTTGGCTTGGTCTATCTAGGTAAGACATGTAGTATGAAATATTTTGTATGGGAAACTTATTACTTGGAATCAGCCCTCAATGTAACTAGGAAATAGATATGTTCTTTGTCGTTTCCCCCCTTTTTTTTGTTTCCTAGAAGCCCACTATGACATCATAGACACTTCAGATGTGAATGTTGAGCTTTATATTTTGTCTGCAAAAGAGATTTAATATGTTATAAAAAGGACCCCACTTTATAAAAGGAAGAAAGCTATACTTTCCTGAATAATAATTAGGATTTAAAGGGCCTCCTTCCAAAACCTTTGTGTCAGTGGTGCGTTGCTACCGGTTCGCCTTGTTTTGGGTGAACTGGTAGCAGTGGCAGCGGGAGGCTCTGCCCACCCCCCAGACGTTTGCTCTCTCACATGCATGAGGAAACCAGTAGCAAAGGTAAGTGAAACCCACCGCTGCTTTGTGTGTAAATCATGAAATTAGACATTCCTCTGTTTTAAGGGTCTACTTTTGTTTGCAACCTCAAATAGTTGAAAGTTGTTTTTTTTTTAAGTTACAGTACTTTATCGTATCTTGATAAAGGAACTTTGAATTCTTGCTTTGAATATGAATATGAAATTTTCTGATTCAGTATCAAATTGTGCTATTTTTTAAATTGCTGTTCCAAACCAAATATTGTAATAAATAGAAACACATAATTGCTGAATATTTCATTCTTATAAATTTTATTAATTTGTAATACAGAATGAAAACTAATAAATATTTAGAATAAAAGAGAGAAAAAAGAAAGAGGAAAAGAATAAAGACGATGCAAAAATAATTAAAAAATAAGTGACTTATTTTCTTTTACAGCCGTTATAAGTATAAATATAAAATCTCTAACTCTATGATTACAGCATTATGTACATTTTCTCAATATTATTTTTATTCTAATTTTCAAAATCATATAATATTTTTTCTGTTTCTTGGGTTTTCAATCATCATTAACTTTTAATAATATTCTATAGTATTTCTAGTTAAAGGAGTCAATTTGACTATCTCAGCAAGTTCCAGGATATTCACTCTCCATTTCTTCCATTGTGGGTAATTTTCAAATACTTCTTTTATAATTGTACTTCATAGTGCAAAAGAATCCAATGATTGATTATTCTATTGGTTCTACTTTGCCCCACAAACCCTGCTTCCAGAGGAGAATTGTGGAGAATTGATGGGGAACATTTTCAGGATTGGTTTCAACATGGCTATTTCTCTCACTTGCACTTGAGGAAGAAACCAGGAGTATCTCAGATAAGATTACAGAACTGGCACCTTAAATGCCGGATGGATAGTTTGCTAGAATTAGTACCTAGGCAGAAGCTAGCAAATGTTTTACTTTCCTTAATTAAAATAATTTTACATTATATAAATATTCTTGCCTTGCTTTAGTTTTGCAGTACTGAAAATTGTTAGAGTGATGTTTCCTTGGTCCCCAGCTTGAGTACTAAACAGTTTCGTGCCCATTTAGCTTCATTGCTGGTTTGAGTAGAAGTGGAAGATTAGGACAGGAGAAATATGTAAATAGGATTTCCTTGACCAGAGGACTTTCAGATTTATTTAGTTTACACATCTTGGCTTATCAGATGGGAATTCTATAAGTTTTTCTAACACATCTGGAGGGCACCTGACTAGTGAAGGGTGATGCAAAAAAAATGAAGGAAAACATAAAAGTAAATCCTGCCTTTCTAGCTGTTACTTTGCAAGAGTAGTAAAGAATTTTGAAAAAAAAATCACCAGAATTGGTACTTTCTGATCTTGGAATGTCTACAGATTGTAGATATTGTGAAGTTAGCATATAAGTAAAACCCATAGGAAATTATTACTCTTCAAATTTTTATAACCACAGCATGCTCGCGCACAAACCTCCACTTTCTTGAGGCCATCCATATTTGCAAAATGTGTATTTGTTGCCAGAGCTCCAGCAGTGGCAATGAGATCAGCTGTGGACAAGAGTTGGGAATTCTGTTTAATTGCCAATAGGCACTGCTTTCCTCTTCCCTCTGTGTAAACTTTGCCTGCAAAACTGACTCCACAAGATGTACTGCAGGCACTTTTTCCATTATTCCAGGAGATGATTGCTACACAAATAAACTGTTGTACATGGAAATTTGTAGGTTCCAGCTGGCAAGCAAAACCAGCAAGTTACTTTGTCGGACTTCTGGGTGCCATGGTGCCAGGTTATCATTGTGTGGGGAGAAAAAAAAAAGCAATATTCTCCAGAAGTGTGCTCTGATGTTACTTTTGCATGTGAAACTAACAAAAGCTATGGGGAGCAGCCATGGCTTAATGGCAGAACTCATGCTGTGCAGGCAGAGGATACTTTGCTTTTTTTCTTATCACAGAGCAAGACCACTTTCAGTGGTTAATACTTGGTTAGCTGTAAAACATATCTTACTCTGTATAAAATGAATGCATTGGGCATCTTTTTATTAAAGTTGTTTGCACAAATTAAGAAAACCTTGTTTTTATACCAGTATAACCAAACCAATATTGGGTTTATTTATAAAGTGAGTACGTGGATAAAATGGAAGAAAAATACAAACAAAAGATTAAAACATTTGATTTGAACAGCTAGAGGTTATCATTAGGTGCCCTCGTCATATCCTGCAAGTACACCTATCATCTTTTCCAATTAATGTGGTCAAAATGATAGAATAACATGTTAGGGTGAGGATAGCCAATTTCTTCCCCTTTCAATTATTCTGTATTCTGATTTGGATTTCAACTGCTTATATTAATATATTCTTTATTCAAAGTTTACTAAATTACTTTGACCAGAACTTAAAAATTATATGAGGTTATGTACAGGTTAGAAGAAGTTTGTGTAGAAAGACAATCGTAAATTGATTAGAATTAATAGTTGAGTTTCTAAGAGGTGAAATTGAAATGATATCTGGAGAAGATCCACTTGGAATGGGCCTGCCATGAATCATGTCAAATGAATACTAGTGCTTCTTCATTGTACATATTTTCTTGAAGCATGGGACAGAAGTCATGCAAAAGGACTAATAAGACTGGGGGTGAATTTCAGTGTCCCATTGGAAGTCATCCATTTCCTATTGTAAGATAAGGAGAGGAAAATATGGATATAGTCAATATGGGGATGAGAAACTACTTATTTCTGCTCAGAAGGCATAACATGAGGGAGTTCTGGATTCTTAATCAAGATTCCTCAAAAAGAAAATGTTCCTTTTTTTCCCTAGATCTGTGGCATTCAACTCCCAGAATTATCCAGCCAGCATAGTCTTGGTTGAAAGTGGTGGGAGGTGAACTCCGTGTATCTAATCCCATCCATTTTAGGAAAAGCTGTCTTAAATTATGTACGTGGGGAAGCCTGCTGTTCCAAGTCTGTTCTAGTCCATTCACTGAAGAAATTGAAGTCAAACTGCTGATTTCCTGGCACACTACTTTAAATCTTGTAAAAACCAGAATAATGTTAATGATACAGCTTTATTACGAAGAAAACAATGAAAAATTACATTATTTCATTTATAGTCAAATTCTTGTTAAAGAAAAATGCTTTTCCAGTTTTTAATATTTGTGCAGGAGTATAACTACATCATATCTTCTCTTGCTGAGTTGAAATCAATTCTGGATAAAGTGGCTCAAGTCTTCCATAACTTTCTCTGCTTAATTTTATCTTGCAGCTTCCCCTTATCTTGATGTTCCTGTAGAAAACAATGTTGTGTGTGTCATTAAAGTGGTAATTATTACAACTTTAAAAATATTGCCTTTTTATTGTTTCTTATCCAATGGAATTGCATGCTTTCCTTACATTTTTGTTTATTTGAAGTGAGTGTACTCTTTTAGACAGAAGGTTCACAGAACATCTTAGGGCAGGACAATCCCTGCTCAATCAGTCACAGTCTTAAGAAATGATCAAAGGAAGGAAAAAGAAAATCAGAAAAGTTAGCACGAGATATTACCCTGATTCTGTATTCTTTCCAAACTTTACTAACGGTTGTTATAGGGAGGTATCAGTATTGTGTTGTTGGTGAACTTGCCTTTTGATGAGGTCTTTTGTGTTTCAGCTCTCTTCTTGTGTTACATCTGTATATGTTGCTGTGTCAGGTACCAAAAACAAGAAAGGCACAGTGATTCTTCCAACAATTTCTTTATTGTTCCTCACCTATAGGCAGCAACTAAGGCAGGCTACTCCCTAAATGAACATTTACTTTGGGAACTGTTAGAAAAAGGGCGTCTTCACCCTCTTTCTCTCAGACAAACTATCTGAACTGAGTTGGTCTCTTATTCTTCTGGAATGCAGACCTTTCCTCCTGGGAATCCATCTTATTACATTCCATCACATGGTGTGTAGATTGGAAAGCATATGGTGAGCTTTGTATGCTCTGCTCTGGATCTTGTGACCAGAAAAAAATAATTCTTAGAATAGAGTACTCAGTAATATTCCAATCCACTTCCCAGCTAGAGATGGAGATAGCTTTTTCTTTTGAATAGCTATAGCCTCCAGCTTGTTCATTCCATCTTTCTTTTGCCAACTTCTTCTACCAAATCTGGCTCCGCTGTGTTCAGGTTTTGGAGTTACTGTGCAAAAGATAGATGGGCAGAGTTTGAGCAACTTTACTTAGTGTCTTTCCAAATTTGTTTGGGTTGGGGAAAAAATAATGGTATATTTAATTAAAATAGTATTTTCAAAATTATATGGGAAGATGGGAAGTTTACCTTAATCTCCTTAGTACAATACTGAAATTTTTCCTATTGATTAATAAGAAGTGAGGGATACCTGATTTGCTTGTGCCTTTCTCCATGACCTGAAAGACAAAGTTATCACAACAGAAATTATGAATTTCCTAGAAGGACCATGCAGGACAAAATCAGTCTCCCAAAAGATGTTTCAGTTATCAAAATCTCCCATACCAGTGATTTCATTCCTTTTTGAAAATTCTGTAATGTATAGTTGGAAGGCATTATCTGCACGAGGGTTATACAGAAAACATAGAAAGTATTTTTTTTAATAATCCAGACAAAAGGTCTGCTTTACAAAATTCTGCCAGACTGTTTCAAGCCAAGCATAGTTAAGCAGAACTGGAGCCTGGAATGCCTTGGTGGTTCTGGATTTCAAAATAAACAAAATCCAAATGGGGTAACTAGACAAAGCTGATGTGTGGTTTTCCTTTCTCCTCATATTTAATCAAGCTCCACTTCTTAACACTTTCCCTATTTATGTGTAACACTCAATTATGTGTAACACATAATTGACATGAAACTTTGTGCTTTTTTATATATATCTGTATAGGAATATCTTGAAAATGGGCCCTTATTTTCAGAACTGAAATTCTACCAACGAGCTGCAAAACAAGAATATAGTAAGTCAGGCAACAGAAGTGTTCTATTTCAAGCTACTATTAATACTTTTTCAGGAATAATAGCTTGGGAATAATCACTTATGAAAATTTAACTTTATTTCAGTGTTACTTTTAGCAAATGTACCTAATGTATAGATACATTTTCATAACATTGTATTCTGATATTTCCAAAAATCATAGTAATGTTTTGTGTTTACAAAGAAGCTGGACAGTTTTAAAGAACCTGCTTTCCTCTCATCTTTTGTCAGTCAAAAAATGGATGAAGCTGAAACAACTAACATTTTTAGGTGTTCCTGTTTTCTTGGGATCAGGCCAAGTCAAACATCTTGGTAAAAGGTAAGACATTACAATACAGCAAAGCTGAACAAGAATTCTGGGGTAGGGAATTTTAATAGACCTTCCTTGAAAGAAATGAGGGAACGCTTTAGGATAATGTCAAAGAAGGATAAGCTTTGTATAACATCTTGGAGACTGCTTCCACATTAGGTGGATTAATCTAGTAAAACAAATTAGTTTATTTCACTCATACATTTGCTTTTGTTGTTGACTGTTTATGTAAGGGCAGTATGTTCTCATTGTTTTTCTTTATGGTCATACTATATTAGTTACAGATTTATGGTGATGGAAAGATTAGGAGAAGATGTTCAAACCATCTTTGAAAGACAAGGGAGAAAATTTAACAAGGAAACTGTTCTGCATATTGGGATGCAGGTGGTAGGTATAAAACCTCAGAGTAAACCTGGGATGGACTTTTTAAAGTACTGTCTTGTATTTTTAAATGGTCTTTGTTTAATTTTGTTTGAAAGAATGACTACAAAGGAGCAGGACTTTCTCCATCCTTCTCTTCCTCTGATGTAATGATTTGAAACTAATTAATTAAAACTTGAGCTGAGCATCTGCATTTCATATTTAAAAGATTTTTTTAGTCTATCATGACTTACATATATTTTTATTACTTGAAATCTAAAAATTGGCTATTAGTCTCTATTTGTCCCTTTTAAGTGATTATTCAAAGTATACTACCAAAATATTATATATTTGTATGTTTAATTAAATTATTTACTTTGCCTTTTCACTGGATTAAGAAATATGTTTTTCCTTCAATATATGGGTAGTCCTCAACTTACAACAGTTCATTTAGTGATTGTTCAAAATTACAATAGCACTTATGACCATTTTTCATATTTAAGACCATTGCGGCTTCCCCGTGATCAAAATTTATAAACTTGACAATTGATTCACAGTTCTGATGATTGCAGTATCTTGGGGTCATTTGATCTCCTTTTGCAATCTTCTGACAAGCAAAGTCAATTGGGAAACCAGATTCACTTAACAACCAAACTACTAACTTAAAAACTGCAATGGTTCATTTAAGATCCATGGCAAGGAAAGTCGTAAAATGGGGCAAAATTCACATGACAAATGATTTCGCTTAGCAACAGAAATGTTGGGCTCAATGGCCAATTGAAAGTTGAAGACTACCTGTAATATTTCCCTTCATGAATTTAAGAAAACTTGTTAAGTCTTTAAATAATATTGTGGGGATGACTGTAATATAAATACAAATATTGGTTGCCTTTGTAATACAGTCTTTCCTTGCCCACTAGCTAGATGCCTTGGAATATATCCATGAAAATGAATATGTGCATGGGGATATTAAAGCAGCAAATTTACTTTTGGACTGCAAAAATTCACGTGAGGTAAATATATCGTATCCCCTATCCATACATCTTATTTTTCATTGTTAAATGTTCTTTGATTTTGCAAAAAAAATGAGGATGGTGTAGACTTGGTTGTTGCTTAAACAGTATGCATTGTTGCAAAGGAGAAGAAAGCATGAGGGGTTTGTGTTCTTATTCAGATGAAATTCACAGTCTGATTTACAAACTGTTATTCTGTGTAGTAGCTCAATGAAGTGATTTGTTACCAAAACTTTACAAAACATCTAAATTTTTAATGGCTTTAAGAATTAGATCCCTTGTTTATATATGTGAAAGAAATTGCTCTATGTGCTCTTTTTTTTCCATATACATGCATTGAAATCAACATGAGAAAATGCATGTAGAGCTAATTAGCATGCTGAAAATGCATATTTTACCAGTTGAAAAAGTATTTCATTTCTATTTACCTCTTTCATAGTTGACAAATTTGAGAGGCTGGTGCTGGTCGCCAAATCTAGTGTTAAAGGCATCCATGGTTGCTGGGTACTTTGCTTGTGGCAGACTTACTGAATGAACTTGACTTGCCAAAGAAAATCAAAGTGATAGACTCAGGAAATTCCTGCCTTAACAGAAAGTAGTTTTTCATTGGAAACATTTAAGGTGGGAATCTATAGATTCAAAGTTCTTGAACTTCATTAATTTCTGTAGCCTCAAGTGAGCAACCATGACTGACTCAGATTCAACCATGTTATTCCTAATTCTGATTGTGGCATAGTCTTTAATGACTATTTTCAAAATGATGTTCTCAACAAACTGTTGAATTACTGCTTTTGAGATACTCACATTGGGTTTTTGTGTATTAAATCTTATCGGACAAAATCCATTTATACTTTTAAGTAGGAGACAACCCCATGGGAATTAATATGCACTTTTAAATATAGAATATACAGTGACTGCTTTAATTTTGCTTTAAGATAATGCAAATTATTTTATAGAACTCTACAGAAAATAGCGACAGAACAAACATAGTTAAATTTTGAAGTGTACAATTAGGCACTTAAGTATGTTTTGCAATGTAAAAAATTATACGGTACAGTTGTGAGACTTGTCTGCTGAGTAATCCCTGCAACTTCAACAGAGAATTATTTTGTCTCTGCATGGGACAGCTGGATCAGGCTCCCTGCTTACAAATGCCCCAGAAGTCAATCAGAACTCTTTGCCCCCAGGGATAAATGCTTTGGGAAGATCAAGTTTTACATCTTGTGCTGCAGTTGATTGCCGTTTTACTGCTAATAACGCTGTCATTGAGTTCTGCGGCCTAATTAAGTTGGCCTCCTAATACACTGGTGATCCAAATTTATTACTGTGCTAACAAAGCAATATATCTCATCAGGTTTATATGGCAATTCCATTGACTAAAAAAAATGGAAAGTGGAATACTTCCCATGTTTTTGTTATGTTTTTCTCCAAACTGTGTTCTACTACCCTGTGGATACTTTGCCTTTAAATATGGTGAGTAAAAAACTTGAACATGGATAATTGAGGCATGTAGTGAATATTTAAAAGAACATTTTTGGTTTCCCCGAGGTCATTGCAGAGATTTTATTTAGAACATGTTGTTTGGAATGCTGTTGTATAAACAGGTAAGCAAAAAGGCAGGATAATTTTTAATCTTTTGTGTATGATTATTCCCCGTACTGCATTTTCCCGCTAAAGGATTTGAAGACAGTTGTTTGTATTTATATTTTAGGATTATTAATAGTAATTTATTGCAATAATACAAAAAAGTGGTTATAATTCTTTTAGTGCTCTACAATAAAACCAAGCATATATTGTTTTATAATAATTTTTTTTTATCTGGTAAAGTTGGTGCTTGTGAATTCTAAAGATTTAAGTTGGATTCTCTGTGCATGTATAAAATTCTGACTCATGAAGAATCCTCTTTCTTTTTTCTATTAAGTATTCCAGAATACATAATAGAATAACAGAGTTGGAAGGGACCTTGGAGGTCTTCTAGTCCAACCCCTTGCTCAAGTAGGACATCTTATACCATTTCAGACAAATGGATGTCCAATCTTTTCTTAAAACCTACAGTGATGGACCCTCACAACTTCTGAAGGCAAGCTGTTCCACAGATTAATTGTTCTCACTGTCAGGAAATTTCTCCTTATTTCTAGGCTGCTTCTCTCCTTGATTAGTTTCCATCCATTGCTTCTTGTCTTGCCTTCAGGTGCTTTGGAGAATAGGTTCACCACCACCACCCATCTTCTTTGTGGCAGCCTCTTAAATATTGGAACACTGTTATCATGTCACCCCACTCCTTTTTTCCAGAGAATATGTAGAGAGAGTTACACTGTTTTCTTGGCTCAAGAAAGCTCAAGCTCAATTCTTGTGCTTTCCACAAAACACAGCAATGCAATATGAGAACCTTTCTTCCCCTTTATGAAAGAAAGTATAATGCAGAAAACTACTAATGAATAGAACGTTATGAAAATTTCTAGCAATGTTATCCTGTAGCAGAAGGAATGCCTTGCAGAGGGAAATCAGCACTGGACAAGCTGTTTTCAAAGAAGCTTGTTTTTCATTACTAATTTTCTTGTTAAAGCACTCTTGATATCTGAAGGCATGTCATTTGAAAGCTACTAATCAATTCCAGCTTTTGTTATTAAGCTTGAGTACTCTGTAACTGTGTTGTCATGGCGGTGTCACTCGACTTATCGTGACTTTTTTCCCCTTCACTAAACTGGACATGGGTGTGGCCAGCGTGTGATGCATCCGGTCCTCAGGCCAGGAGTTTGACAGCCCTGCTTTAGCCTTAATGCACTGACTTCCTCTCCTATTCTTGGTAGATTAGATTAAATAATTACTCCCTTGTACATGAGATAATTATATGGAATCCTTTTGTTCCATGGTTTACATTACTTGTCATTTAAATAAATTTAAATTATGGGTGGAGTTTGTATGGGCTTGGATGCAATATGTAACAAAATCCTCCTCATGTCAACATTACATTGAAATTAGGCTACATTTTAAATTGATAGGCTCAGTAGTATAGTTGCTTCAGTCAATTCACTAAGTTGTATTTTCTATCACATTGATTTGATGCATTATTGTCTTCTGGCTTGGCTAGGTTGAATACTAAGCAAAATGAATCCACCAGAAAATGCAAGAGAAAATAGAGGCAGTCAGTCAGCCTGATAAAGCTTTTTGTCTTTTCTGAGAATTCCAGATGCTGCCTCCAGTCTTCAGTCTTCAGTCTGTAGACCAGACAGTCAATCCAGAGAGGTATGTTGTCTCCCTGGAGCTAAAATCAAAGATGTGGCCAAGAAGCTAACCAAAATAATAAAACCCACAGACTACTACCCCTTTCTACTACTACATGTAGGTACAAATGACACAAGAAATGACTGGAAAACAATATTGAGGGACTATGAGCAGCTAGGCAAGGACTTAGGTGCACAAGTAGTTTTTTCATCTATACTGCCAACAAAAGGACAACATCCGGTAATAGAACAAAGAATTCTAGAAGTGAACCACTAGCTAAAGGGTTGGTGTCCCCAAAAAAACTTTGGATTCCTGGACCATGGTCTGTACTACCTCCAAGATGGGCTTTTGGCAAGGGATGGGTTGCATCTCACAAAGACTGGAAAGAATGTTTTTGGAAAATGACTGGCTCAATTTATCAGGAGGGCTTTAAACTAAAATTGAAGGGGGAAGGTGACTAGTCTTTAGGATCTCCAGGACCTAATTCCAAGCAAAAAAAACCTAGAAAGCAAGGTAAATAACAAAGTAAGGAGGAATGGGAAGGAAGACAATCTCAAACACCAAATAGGAGTTACAAGAAGTATACCCAGAGTCAAGCATAAAGATCTCAAGTGCCTATATACAAATGAACAAAGCCTGGGGAATAAACAGGCTGAACGTGAACTATTAATACATGAAGGTAGATATGACATAGTTGGAATAACAGAAACTTGGTGGTACGAAACCCATGACTGGAACACACAGATAGAAGGATACAAACTCTTCAAAAAAACCAGACCCCATAAAACAGGAGGTGGAGTGGCACTGTATGTAAAGGACCACTATATCGCTACAGAATTGCATGAAGCCAAAGATGAAAACCTCCCATAGAATGCATATGGGGCAACATAAAAGAAAAAAAGAATGACATGGCCATAGGTGTATACTATAGACCATCCAATCAAGCAGAAAAAATAGATATCCTTTTTGCCAACCAACTATCAAACATATGTAGGAAACACACTACAATAGTAATGGGGGACTTCAATTACCCTGA